>UELX01000745.1:0-62624 GCA_900480035.1 Eupelmus urozonus
ATAATTTACAGCATTTTATGCTTATAATTATGTCGTCAGGTAATAAGTATTATAGTAATAATTACAAAGCATAAAATAATCATCAAGCATAAAATTAAGCATAAAATGATCATTTTATGCTTAAGAGTTCTACCAGGGATAAATGATCTTGCATTGGACGTCGTCGTTATAAGAATTCGGGGCCGTCGAGTCGAGGTTTTTATATCGGGACCATCCCAGCAGTGCTGTCAGTTTTGCAAGTTCACTGGACCATGTGTCCGTAATTACTTTCATACGTTGTTAATGCTTGTGATGTTGATTGCTCATTGTGTTACGACTTAAGTGAGACTGTGACCATTGCAATACAAATACTTC
This sequence comes from Eupelmus urozonus, assembly GCA_900480035.1. Lineage (NCBI taxonomy): Eukaryota > Metazoa > Arthropoda > Insecta > Hymenoptera > Eupelmidae > Eupelmus > Eupelmus urozonus. The sequence goes on from UELX01000745.1 coordinate 355, forward strand.
GTTCTAAATTTCTGGGCTTTGTCATAAAAACGAGATTCCTGTTTCAGTGAGCAACGAGCAATTTCATCAGAAATAAAGATTAATAAATGAATTTAAAATGAATGAATAGCAAAGAATTAAAATTAATAGCATTAAGGTTTTGGTGTAAAGTTTTAGTTTAACAAATAACTCTCTTAACAAATAACTAATATATGTATCATATTTAGAAACTATCGCATATTGTAATGATGACTTTTGTTGTACGAAAAATTTTTAAATATGCTCATGTCTTCCTAAATGATTTTTTGTTCACTAATTTAAACCTAAAATATTACAAATACTAAATATATGTATTTACATATATTTTTCATATTTACGACACTTTGTGACTGTAGATGTAAGCAACCATCAGAAAAATTTGGATTATTTAGTATTGGCTGTCACCGATCCGAACAGTCCTACTCTTAAAAATATATGTTTTTTCAAAATATTTATTTTTGATATTAAGTGCGCCAATCGGGTATTTCGCGCACAAGCATCGCTTATCACTCATGCTGAGCAAGTTAGTTTTTGGATAAAATTTCTGTTTCCGCATTTTGAGCAATAATATGTAAAGCATTTCATTTTTATAGTGTTAGTGAATATCTATTTCCCATACTGAGAAAAATTCTTTACATTTAGTGTATAAGAAAAAACGTTTAGCACAAATCTACTCAGATTGTGACAGATTCATGTTTAGCTGACCACATAAACATGCAAAGTCGAAGTTTACATACGCAGTTGTAAAAACTTCTTTTCTATTAGCACAAAATTTTCTTGGTTGGAAAGTCGAAATAATTTAGATATTTATTTATTAGACAAGTCTGTTAAAAACGAATTACAGACAGAATGTCTATTACTTTTAACAGACAAAACGTCTGTAAGGCATTGGACATTTAGTAACTAGCAAAAAATATTAACAGACTACACGCGTGTTTTTAACCATGTTCTTGTTTTTGTTAAACCAGAAAAGGCAAAAGATTGAGATTTATAATATTAAAAAATTTAAAAAAAATTATATTACGTACATATTTTATTTTAAGATAAACCGCATAAAAAATGCTCCTTGTATGAAACATCTTTATCGACATTGAATTCTATATTCAAGAGCACGCACTCTTAGAGGTGAACCAATGTGCCGTGAAATGCGTGGCGGCTAAATCCCTCGATGAATCTGTCTGCTGATGACACGATCAGAGATGTACCTCGTTTGCCTTGCGCTACGAGCATGACCCTTCATTATATCCTGGGCCTTGGACATGCCACAACGCTTCAAATACACCGAATGATGTATACGCATCTCAATAGGACTCTCATATTTCTGTCTATGCTTGCTATTATTTTGCATTATTGGAAGCGTATATAATGAATCGACAAATTAGTTCTTATTGAGAGTTTAAAACCAAGCCAATACATTCGCTTGAAGTTAAATATGTGAAAATCAAACAAATTTTATTTTATTTTAAAAAATAGAATATAATTTTTTAAGAGCCAAGATTTTGACTTTAAAATTACAAAAGTTTTACTTTGAATAAATATAGCATATGGTGCAGTATGCTTTGACTTATAATGATTTAAACAGTAATTCTTGAATTTACAGATTTTTTTATATATTGTATACCGTTTAATGAATTAATAAAAATTCAATCGTAAAACTAAACTATTTTCTCAAACTGATAAAAATGTTTTTGAGACAGTGCCTGTAAAGTAGCACTTTACGCATTTGCGAAATTCATATAATTGACCATATATTGTATAAAAAATCTCCTTCATATAAAAATCAACATTTCCGCAAATGTATACAAAATTACTATTTAATAACATTAAAGTTTTCTATAGTAAAATTTATACATTATCGAAAGCTTAAATTTGCAATTAATTTTTGTAAATTTTTATTCCTTAAAGTAAAGATATAATAAAATGTTGAAATTTCTGAACAAACTAATATAATTATATAATCGTAATGTTTCAGAATGCCTTACAATTGCCTAAATATTTCTTAGAAAGAAAAAGTATAATATAATAATTTTGTGAGTGTAATATTTACATATCATAAAACATAGAATATAAAATTCATTAAGTAAAATGTAACAATATATTAGTTCTAATGTACTCTTTAATTTCTCTTTTTATTACCGCTCTTGAAACCCTTTGACCAAAATTTGCGTGGTAACAATGTATCTTTTGACAAAGAGACCGACTAAACCATGACAATCAATATAAGATATCCTCTCCGTCTTCACGGAAATACTTAAATCGCTTAGTGTTTTTTCGCTTTTGGCTTCTCGTCTTATTAACCAAATAGCGTATAAATGTTGAACGTTGCTGACGTCACGCCTTGTTGAGTCAGAGCGTGCCACTACATACTGAGTATATAGCAAGTGCAAACGATTGGCTCGCTGCCTGCGCACAGCTCGGCTATATACTTCTTTTTTCAGGCTTCATTGCACGCTCGATTGCAATTAACGGCCAGTGCAGATTTATAGCGTCTGTGCCGCGAAATGATGGATATCGAGAATGTAGACAGCTTTTCTAATAACAAATTTTTTTAAATTGTTAAATGCTTTTATTAACTTGATACTACGAGATAAATTTCTGGATATACAGTTCTTTCGGGTTTACTGTGGATTAATAATAATTTAAATAATTTTTTTGAATAACTTTAATGATATATAAGTATTCTTCGGAAAAAATTAATTCTTTTGTGAATAAGTCGGTATTTCAGGTAATATATGTTCTACTTTAAAAGAAGAAATATTGAACCATAAATAATATTGAAAGTGAATTAAATTTTTATGAAATATTCTTTGTACAAATTTACGGCTCCGGGTATAAATATAACAAAATGAAAGAACTTTTAAATTACTAGATTAGAGAGCTACATATTTTACCAGAAACTAAACAGACATACGACTAAAATTTGTATTTGAAACATATGACTAGTTCCTGTTGAAAATTTAATATAAGTGATTACGTTTCGTTTTGTAGATTTAGAGTTGTATCCAAATTTTATTTGCATTCTTAAATAAGAATTCTATTATAATCAGCCATTTTTATTAATAAAGAGAATTTTAAGTATATCATACCCATGAAGCATTTGGATTGTGTTCATCTCGCAAAAAATTCTTTTTATTTAAATAAAAAATTTTCGCAAATAATAAACAGAGAACAGAGCAAAATCACAAGTTTTCTTATCCGCCAATTGTAATGTAACTCGCAAATAGAGAGTCTGAGGTAATACTCGGTAGCAGTTCGAGAGAAATTCTCTTTTACATCGGAGCAGATGCTCAGCGCACTGAAGAAAGCTGCTCGTTAAAACGTGCCAGTTATATACCAGGACACGAACAGCAGTACTCGAAGCAAGTTCTAGTCATTACTGTATCGGCCTCGTTATACTTTCGATATCAATAATTCTTACGAGCAGTCGCGTATTTTTCCACCTTTTCCCATTTATATATTCCTCTCAGGCATCCCATTGCACGCGATAATGCAAGCCAGAGCTTAATGTTTTAATATCTTAGATCAATTCCTCCGTTTCCTCATCTTCTTCTTCTTTTTCTCCTTCGCCGTAGTGTCTTCACTTGGGGTTTAGTTCCTTACCTCTCCGCTCGATTTTTGCGGCTTAGTCTCGCTTCGTTTTATCGAATTACATCAAATTAGATTTCCCTTGCCCGACGACGACTCAATTCGAGTCTCTATACCTTTCCCACTTACCTCTCGCGTTTTCACGTTCGTGGAGATCACGATAGAAAAGGCAACCTTTCGACGGGATGGATTAATAATGGGGCAAAGATTAGGGTTGGCGCCAATTAGTAGCTGAGAAAGAAATAAGGAAAGAGTGTAACGACCCTGAAAACAAGAGGTCAAAGCTATAGAAACTGGAAAGCGGTCTCTGAAAAAAAGAAAGCGACGAACGGAGTTGCACCTCTACATAGCATTAAGAATTATGGAAATTCGATTAATTTAGAAAGATTCCAAGAAAAAGCAACTGTTTGCACGACTGTACTTAAAGAAGTTAACTTTTTTTCTCTAAAGTGAATCGAGGGAATGCAGCAGAAAAAAGTGAGATTGCTCAAGAAAAAAACTTAACAGATGCGAACGAAGAAGTTTGAAGAAATCGTCTTTGTCTGATAAACCGCTTGTTTGATGGTACAAATCGAGATATTCAGATAGATAAATCGCCTTTTTCCCAGAATATGATGCAATTTGTCCTCGTTGTATTTTTTAAATTTTCTCCGTAGAGCATAGAAAGCTTTAGACACTCAAACATTTGCCTATATTTGTAAAATGGATTAGCATACAGTATGAGTTACTTCGCTCTAATAGAAGAGCAGCTGATACTGCAATGCAACCGCAACTTGTTATCGATTGCCCGTATCCGTCAATATTATAGTTTGAAAACTCGTATTTATAGGAAACTTGCTGCATTAATTTCGAAGGTTTGAAACAGCCATCTTACTTTATTCTCGATCATAACATCCAGGCGTAGCACTAAGATGCCGTATTTCTATTTCAATTTCGCTGCTCTTACGCGTATTCATCACGCGAATGCGAGAAATCCTATCTTATCTGCTCTCTTTAGCTCATAAAGTCCTCCACGCTTCTACATACGGTTCAGTGTCGGTAAAAGCAAGGAGATAAAAATAAAACGAAGCATGAAATCTTAACGGCGCTGTATATTTCAAAGGACATTAAAAGCGCAAAAGGAGTAACGAGCGGAAAGGGTTTCAGGATCAATGAAATATACAATAAATAGCTGTCACGGCAAAAACCTTTTGCGCGTCGAGCAGCAGAGGTATGTGCACCTTTCGGCAGCTCGAGAATTCTTTTGTGTACTTTTCGACTCTGCAAAGATAGAGCTGTCGCAGAAGTGAACTATCATGCTGAAAATGACCAAATTGTGAAAAATTTCTTCCAGAAAATCCACTTCTTTTCACATGTATTTGTACTTCGGAAAGGTCTCTTTTGGTGTATAGTATATGTATTAGTGTAGAGTTGTGTGCGGAAAGTGATATAATGATGTACCACTGCATTTTGTGCGCAAGTGCGCATGACAAAAGCTCGACAAGAGGAACGGAAATATTGACTTTCCTGGACGTTGTATTGTCATATGAGTATGTACTAAGGGTTGTCACGTTAATTATTCTCTTAGAATTAAACTACGTATACATAAATCTTGATATAGTATAAAACAGCTTCAGTCATTAAATTAAATTGCTTATTAAATGGACCATTCACGAAGATTATTGCATGGTTTCACATATATCAAAATTATTCTCGACAAACAAGAAAACGCAAAACTGTACATCAAGAAATGCAACAACAAATTTTGTTCAATAAATTCTCGCTAAAGCTTATAACCATGTAAAAATCATTCGTCAGCCTAGTTAGCGCCAACTGACTCTCCGACTGCATTTGTGTAGGCTGCCTGGCTCCGCTTTCTCATCTGGCGCGAAAATCAATCAACCTTGACTTTTGCAGAGCGCGGCAAAGAAGCACGCCCTTGTGAGAAATAGCAAGCGCCGAATGAGAAACGCAATGGAATGTGAATAAAATGCTGCAAAAAGAGGAGCCGGAGGGGCAGGAAATTGAGGAGCCAGAGGATACATCTTCGAAATAAGAAGACTAGAGAAGATAGGCAGAGGAGAAACAAAAGTTATACCACGCCAGCGCGGTGTTGCGGAAGTAACTTTAGCGCTTGCGCTTGTTTTGTGCGGAGCCGTGTATGTATAACGGATGATGGGTAGAAGTTCCAAGAGATTTGGGCAGGAGGTGGCTGATTTACATGTTTGGGAAAACTGACTGATAACTTAAGGGATTTATGTCGCGTGTGTCGTGCATGTCGTTGTAGTTTCAGAGAGAAACAGCGGGCTAAGAAAAGAGGATTTTTTGGATTCATGACGAATTGACGAACAAAATATAGATACGGCATGAAGTTTGTGCAGATGTGTGGGATGTGGTTTCCGAAAGTTAAAGTTTTAGAGAAATGAATCTTCTATTGATGTAATTGTACTTAAGTATAATAGTACTGAAGTGCAACAGCCATTGGTTTAGTTTTTCTTAGATTATTTTTGAACTTAAACGTACATGTCTACATTGTTTAACGTCGCTGCATACATTCGATCCATCAATATCACCACTTTCCTCCTAATAAAACATTCGCTGAAATAAAAACGAGCAGAGTATTTAACGAAACGGAAGAAATTTCCAAGCCCTCAAGAGCCGTAAAAAAGTTTTTTACGTGCATCTCTTTACGTCTCTCTTCAGTCCCATAAGAGTAATCCTCGTTCTTTTGAGGATCTCTCAGCGCCTGTCGTTCTCGAACTTTTGCAAATACACCTCGAAATAAATTAAATATAAAAAGGGCAAGAGAGATAGAAAGAGAGCGAGAGAGAGAGAGGGGGGGGGGCGAGCGAAGTGCCTTTCGCGTGAGAAACGAGCAAAAGTGGGTAAAGACGGAAAAGGGATCCTAAGGAGGGCTAAGGATCCGAACAATAAAAAGAAGAGATTCTCGCTGGGAAAGAAAGTCCCCGACCGCCTTATACATCCGACCCTCGCGTTCCCGCACACGCGCTTGTTCTCCACATCTAGAGTCAGCGCAGCCGCCCAACTCCCTCCCTCCAACGAGATCAATATCCCCGCCAATCTTATCTCTCTCTCTCTCTCATCTCCTCCTCCCATCTCTCTTTCTCGCCTTTGCTTTATTTTTCTTTTTTCCCGTCTCGCCCTTAGAACTTCGCTCTCCATCTCTCTCTCTCTCTCTCTCACTTCATCCCTCTGACAGTCCCGTGTCCTCGTCGCCGCTATATTCCTCATATACATATATACATTTATTCTCGATATAGGATTCGCATTTTTCATCCCTCCCCCCTCTCCTCGACTCTGCCGCACGCAGCAGCCACAGTCCGCCCGCGCCTTGATATTCCGCGTACGCAGTCTCCTCGATTTCTTCCCCTCGCGGATACACACAGACGCGCGCGCGCGCTCATCCTCCCTCGATGGACAAATTCCGCGACGCGCTCTCGCATTACCATTAGAGGGCCGGCCTCCTCCTCAAAGGCCATTACCCGGAGAAAGAGAGAAAGAGGGGGAGGAAAGATTCGCGCTCGCAATTTGTATGAGGAGAGGGTATCCGGCTCCATTCGTCATCTGCGCTGCCCGGCCGCTAAGTAAACAAGGTCAATTCTGCGCCGAGCGAGGAGACGTGAGCCGCTTAATTGAGCTTAAGCGATCACTTTCCGAGCGAGTTAATCAGGCCCGGGGATGGAGGCATGATTGCGACGTGCGATCTTAGTATGTATATGGATAGGTTTGGCTGTGTGTGTGTGTGTTGCTGGATGGGATGTGCGTGTGGGCACCGGCCAGACAGTGCTTCTATTTTGAGATTTAATCGTTAGTCGGCCGGTTAGGGAGGGACTGGACTCTGAGCGTGATAGTTTCAGATTTATGTCTCGCGTGATGTGGATTATATGTGCGATCAAACCTGCGTGAATCTTAAATCTGGTTATGGTTCGTTATGTGTTTCATTACTGATTGATATGAAGGAGATTCTGTTTAATCGTTCATTTTAACGATCTTAAAATTATTTTTTCTTTATGAAGATAAAAATAACATACGTTGATATATTTGATTTTGTTATTAGTTTTCTATTGTACTCGAATTATCAAACGTATGAAATATCCAAAAATTGAATACGAAATAAAAATTTTCTCGGACGTAAAACTGTTATATTAGGATGTAAAGTTTTTGACGATGTCGAGTTTATAGCTCCAGATGAAGGCAAAATCACAATGTAATAAACGTTTTTGACTTCTTTTATAAGCCTTTAAAATACAGCGACAAAGTTTTATCCTAATACCAACTGTTTCAGTTTTATTAATAAAAGTAGGAAGAAAAAAGCAAAAATTTTCATGAATAAAAATTTTTTTAAATTCTTCAGATTGTTAATGTATAAAAAGTAGTAAAAACTTTTATGAATGTTTTTAAACCGTAGTTTTGACAAGTACACCGAGAAAAAAATATTAAAATCAAATAAATTTTATTTTAATAATATACTGAATAAATATTTGTTTAATTTAAGTAAATATTTATCAATCTTTAAAAATAAATTCATTTTCAATAAATAGTTTATTTAATTTTTATTAAATATAAATGAACTTTCAAAACAGTGAGCGTAAGTGTTGAAAATTAATACCCTGAAACTAAAAACATTGTAAAGTCGAACTAACTCCTCCAACCAGATTTACCTCACTCTTACAAGCCCAGGCATTTATTTCCTGATCATCAAAACGAAGCATACTGCTCTGAATAAGAAGCTCGTATCTCTCAAGTTTTTTCATTTATGTACACTCTTAGAGCAAAACCATAATCCCCTTGTTCCTGCCCTTACACACAAAATGCCTCGCAACATCAGAATTCATCACGCGTATTTTTCATCTAATCACGAAGGGCTCTCCTCGTAAAGTTTCGAGATGGCCTGTCCGCCAAAGCGCGAGGCGACGAACTTTCTCCCGCTCTGCTTTCAGACCTCCTTCAACTCCAAAGCACATCTTTTTCTTTCCGTATAACCAACTAGACTGGGGGAAAAGAACCACAGCCCCCAAAATTCGTAACTTAAGCTTCGCTTTGCGTTATGTCAACTGCGCCGCCATTGCAAACCTTCCCCTTCCCCTCAGCTGAGCAAATGATCCCAATTTATACGTCGACGAGAGAGGGTAAGCAGCTCGTATCGCGTCCTCTGACTTCTTTTTACTTTCCCTTCGCCCCCTCCTCCCCTACTAGCACGTGCGCCCGTTCACTTTTCAGAATAGGCAAAATTATTTTGATGTCGTTACCAGGACGATGCGATGTCGTCAGGGCGGATCCTGGAAATCCTGGGAGGAAGGGCAATAAAATTTTAGGCGCTCTTTTCCCGCAGCTGAAATCTCGTTTCGTTTCTTCCCGCCTGCACTTGAATCTTATCGAATTCTCGTTTCTCGATGCTCCCTCCCCCCGTTTATGTACGCAGATGCTTTTTCTATTTTATCCGGGAGCGATTTTCGATTGTGATTTTTTTGAAGTTTGCGTTGAAGTCGAAGGAGATTTTGTAATTCTTGTAATAATTTTATCTCCGTTCTCGTTTGCTTTTTCATAAGCGTAGCCTTTGAATGTTGACGTTTACTTGAAATATATTTTTTTAAGCTTAAAAGCTTTACCAATATTTTTGTTTTCTGTGAGAACTAAAATATAAATAAAAAGTAAGCTTACAAAAGGATTTGCACAGATTCATAATACATGTATCGTTCAGAATAAAAACTATAAAAATAAAAATAAGCATATTAAGTTTTCGCAATTAATTTTATAGATCAATAATTAAGTACGACACCGAGTGTAAAATGAGACTTTAATTCGATGTTAAATAAACGTGCAATGGCAAAAAAAAGTAAAAATAGCTCGAATGACAAAGGCTACGATCATTTCTAAATTGAATGAGTAAACAGTCACTTAGTAAGCTTTACCATTTGGCTTCGTGTAATATTCCCACGCGTCTTCCGCTATTTCGCAAAGGGCTGATTAAGATACCAAAAAAAGATAAACAAATGAAAGAAGTTTGCAACAAGTGCAATAAACGAAAGTTCATTATTACACCTAATATAAAAAAGCGACTTTCAAACATTAACCCACCAGGTCACACTTATTATAGATACATCACTCCCAGAACGCGCGATTCGCCAAGACAGCGCCTCTCCATCCAAAACTTTAATAAAATGCAAAACGTCGAATCCATATTCAGCATCCCGCTCACCCTCGAGCTTCGGAAAATTTCTTCAATCGGCAACGAGCCAATAATCCATGAACAGCCATGAGCACGTATTTACCAAGCTCTCAGCCGGCAGCGCCATAAACCGAAAAGAGATACTCTCTCGATCGCTTCTCGTCCCTTGCGCGAGCTTTCGCCCGGATTTGTATCTCTCTCTCTCCAACCTATATACGTGTATACATCCAGCGATCCTCGCTCTGCAACGCTCGTGACTAACTGCGCGAGCGCCGTGTAAGCGGGACGTACGTGAGTGAAAAAGGTCGCGCGCGCCCTGTTGTTGCCCCCCCCCCCCCTCTTTCTCCCTACTACTTCCTGCATCCGAGCGCACCAGCTCTCGAGTACGTGAGTCAAAGGATAACGTTATCTGCTCTGTCGCAGTGCAGTGGCGCGGCCCCTCGACCACCTCTCTCTCTCTCTCGCTCTGTCGTCCTTATACACTGTAGCATGTCGTTGCAAAGAGAAAAAGAGAGGAGGGGAGAGGAGGTGGATATATAGGAAGTGAGGTAAGGTCGAGTAGTGTAAATCCCGAGACTTTAAGAGGCTGCGCGGGCTCAACCGCAAATTGCGAGTTTGTTTATGAATGCCTTTATTGGATGCGAGCCTGGCTCCGGGCCGCAATCAAGGAGGTGCTCCATCCTTTTTTTTTGAGATTGTTTCGTTTGGTGTTTTTTGATTTTTTTTGAAGATTCAATTGATGTTTATTGTTCGCATTGTTTTTAATGTTTTTTTTTCTAGTAAATGTGATGACGCGTACACTTCACGATTTTTCGCGTTTTATAAGGGTGTGTAGAAACTTGGCATGAAACAAAGTGATTCAATTTCTTTAGAAACAGTAAGTCTGAAGGTTTTGTGTAAGTAATTTATTTTGATACTAAAATGAAACATTTTATAAATATCTAATTAATTTAAAAAATTGCAATTTTTAAATTACTAACAAAATTTCAATTAAACACCAAATTGAAAAGTTAGGCATTATTTAATTACTATTATTGCTAGTATTATTAGACATTATTATTATCGTTATTTATAAATATAGATTTATTCTAATAAAAGTCCCAGACAAAACCACATCCAATACATAGAATAAACGAGCGCTTCGAATCCTCCCACTAAATTAGTTTAACAAAAGAAACCGTGGTGAAAACCGACGAACGCTCGTACCAGCGAACCAACCCAAAGCAACAAAAAACACAGTCGTAAATAGTGGTAAACAAACTCCCCAAAAAAAAAGGCGCTCGTGCTCAAATAAAGGGTGAACCCGGCCCATAACTCCTCTCCCGTATATCTCTATATAGTTTTTCGAAAAAACTCTGCTCCAAGAGAGACAGAAAGAGGGTGACTAGACCTAAGGACAGATCATCTTTCGCCGGACGACTTCCTCGAAATCCGATAGCACCTAAAAGCAGACACGGGCATTTTTGCTTCTTAAAAATAGCCTTCGCGCGCGAGCGCGCAGGGTAATTGATGCCGCGCGATACGATCTCTCTCCTCCTCCTCCTTCGATCGCGCGCTGTCTAGCACAAGCGCGATTGGTTATCTTTCTCCCGGGAGCTTGCGGCGCAAGCTCGCCTTTTGTGATATCGGCGCTGCATTAGGAGCCTGACATTGAAGGAGTGGACCGAGAAAACCGCGCGCTATAAAAGAGAGACGAGATAATAGCCCGCGGGGGCGTGCGGCGTCGCCCACGGCTGATCTATCGGCCAACTTTCATCTCTCTTCGGGGATCTCGCGATTGCGATGTTAGCGCTTTTATGTGTGTGTGGGTGGAGGGGTGTGACTTGGGGGCACGCTCACGGATAGGACGCACGTTTATTGCCGCTTAATGCATTTAGTTCCTGGCTGCGCGCGGGAGGAATGAATTTTTCAAGTGCAGCCGCTGGCGCCGCTTCGATTTTATGATGGAAAACTTTCTTGTTGCTAGCTTGCCGCGCGACCCAGACATTCGCTCTTTGCTGTACGCGCTGTTTACAAGCTGTTTGATGCGGTCGATTGATAAATAGGAGAAGTTTCGTGCGTTTAAAGCGTTCCGTGGCATGTTTGCATGAAAAACGATGTGTGATTTAAGGAGAGGATCGAGTAAATATAGAAAGACGAATAGATTGAAGGGTCTTCTTTTTGAAGCTGGAATATTATCTTCGTTTAATGTTATAAGCTGGCGACATGGTTAAATTAAGGCGGGTATTCGAGGATATGAGGCTTTGGAAAATTCAATAGGATAATGCTTCCATACGGAGATGGCTTTGAAATGCGCTACTGTGTAATCCGATGCAAATAAAATTAGATAATTAAGGGGCTGAGAGTATTCAGGTTATCCTCTTCTCCATTGTGGAGATGGAATGATTTGAATCCGAATGGGAGGCACGTGGATTAATTGTCAGAAAATTCTGGCCGTTCAACCAATTGATCAGATTTCATGCAATTTAACTTTTACTGCATTTGAAAAATCGGATGTTTTTGAAACGTGAGAGTCAATAGAATAATTTCTATTTTAATGCAATTTTTAACACTGAAGATGGCATTTAAAGTATCAAAAGCTCTCAAATAGAGATTTAAAAAATATATGAGTGATTTTTTGAACAAGTAGAGGTACGTAAAATTAATTTAATTACCAAAAGGTAGAAATCAGGAAAATCTTTATTCTCCATGTTGTTGTTGTTCCATTTGGAAAGCATATTTTCAAAAACTTTTTATTATTAGTATCAATGGTAAATTATCATTTTGACTGAGGTAATGTAGTTTAAAAACCAATTAAAAATAGATAAGCAGATATGAGCAGGATAGAAATATTCGCTCTCTATTATCCAGCTTAACTGGATTTGGCCTTCTACGCGAGTTTTTATGTACGCGATTAAGCTGAACCATTCTCTATTATTATGATAATTTTCGTTACTTCTTACCCTATTTATTTTATTAATATACTCAAGTTACAACTGAAGCCACCAGAAACTTATAATTATGATGCTTGCATCAAATTTTTTTTAATAACAAATATAAGTGACATACCTGTTATTTGAAGGTTTGTAAAAATAATCTAAGCAGATTTCCTTATAGTTGTCAAATATGAAAAGATTTAAAGCCAAAAAGTAATAATTTTCAAATCATAGATAACAGACTTGCAAAAATTACTCAACGCAGCCTCAAATTTTGTCACTGAGAGTTAAGCATTCAATTTCTCTCAGTTTACTTAACTTTTCAAGCTTTGCACAAAGTTCATCCACACACACCCGAACACAGCATCATCTTTCTAACTCTGTGTTTGATGTTCAGCAGAAGTTCTCTGCGAAGTCTCTACGTTTCCTTCTTGTTTCTTCCCTCTTTCCTTCTCTATCTATCCACTCTTACGCACTCATTATTTTTACGAACCAAATTTTATTTTCCGCCTCGTCTATACACAGCGCCCGCTTTGGCTTAAAATATGCGCGCAGCAACTATTCGCGGAAAATACAGCGCTCACTCGAGCGAGCTTTCGCACGAATTTACGCCTGTGATACGTGAACTCGAAATAATAGATGCAGTTTTCAACTTTAACTCGGCAACTATTTAATTTTGTTTAGCTCGAGTATTTTGGCCCGGCCCTCGTTTTCGCTTACGCGTGCATTTGCGCCGCCCAAAGCTTTGAGCTTGCTGGAACGAAATTCGACAAGTTTGCGACTGAATTTTTGGTAGTGGAGTGCAGTGTAAGTGAAACGGAGATAAACTGATTCTTGGATACGGTTGGATCTGAATTATTAGTTTTGCGAATTGATTTTTATTGTTTTTTGAATAGTAGGAAAATATTGTGCCTGGAAATAATCCATTAGTGTATTGGAGATGGGGTTACGTAAGAGAAAAGTTCCACGGACTAGTCGCGGTGAAATCAATATTGACTTTGGAGATTGTTAGCGCGAACGTTATTCTTTATAAAATGTGTGAAAACATATTTCAAATATTTCTTGTTGAGAGAAGAATACCACTTTTATAACGATATTTGAGCTCAATTGCTTTATTGAACTGTTATTTTATTATAGCTAATTGACAGTTAAATATCAATTCGTTATTCTTATTATTATTATTTTTTAATTTGACGCTATCACTTATAAGTTTTTATGTATTTTAATTATTTTTATTGTCTCAGAAATTTGCTTATTAAATTGGCTCTTATAGTTTATTTTAAAATGGAGAAGTCTGTTTCAATTTACGTTTGATAAGTAAAATATAAAAGTAGCTTCATTAAATTATTTGTCAATCAAGAAAGAATGTTTTTACTTTTGTCTGGATATATCGTCTTTATCTATATTAAAATACATGAATACAGTTGCGTAAAAGTTTTCTGCATGTATTGTTTCTAAATCGAACTTGAAAATAATATAGCCACACAAAGTACTTTCATAAAATTACACTAAAAACTGATTTCAACTACCCAGTTCCAATTCACCTACCCATACTTTTATTCCCAACGTTCAGCGAAACTGCCTATACCATTCTTAGCTTCGATTGCGAACGGCCAAAGCCAGCCCCAACATACACAGCCTCGCCTTATGTAAATCGATTGTACAAATAACTCTCGGATCTCCCCCAGACTACGGGGGAGGAAGAAAAGCACATATTTTCCCTCCTCTCTCCCCGACGGCTCGTCGAATTTTCCGAGAAATTTTCGCTCTCGACTCCATTATCAGCTGACGCAACGTCTCGCTCGTAACGTATATATACTTCTCGTGTGTACGCTCCAGCTCTCTCTTATCAAAGTCGACAAAAACTCTCTCCTCTCTCTCTCTCTCTCTCTCTCTATGCTAGTCTGAGAAAGCGAGAAGGATAGGAAGACAGAAAGAGCTGACGAATGGTCCGCAGAAATCCCGAGGGTATCTTGCGCGAATTCCGCGGGAATACAAATAGCTTTCCCAGCGTCGCTGCAAAGTTTAATTCGTGCCAAGTTCGCTCGCGGTTCACATGTAGGTATATTTTTCTCGCTCTTCCCCTTTTTTTCCTATCCCAATTTTTCCTTCGTATACGAACTCAGGAAGACAATGAGCTCTGGAAAATTAAGCGTGCTCCGGGAATCTCGCTAATTTTCTTTGAGGCATCTCGAGAAATTATCGCGATGATTTATTATTACGCTTTCGCGAGCATCACGACCTGCTGAGGCGAAAAATTTATGCGCTATCCGTTAAGCTGCGAGAGCGCCTGGAGTAGCCGGGTAAATGCTATCTCCTATTAGCGTGAGCGCTGGAGGATGCTGCTCGCTTGAAAGCTGCTTTAATTTTAGCTGTGTGTATACAGTTCTTGCACGCGATTTTGTTTATCCCGGATTAAATTGATATTCTTTTTGCGCGAGCTGAAAACTGCGTTGATTACTGGCTCGTCGTCCTATATTTTTGCGCAACAAACAATGAGGCATTGTAAACGTGAACGCGATTCTAGAGACAAAAGCTGATGACGTTTGGGTCGAAAGATGAATGCTTTTGAAATAGGGAATTATTTTTACTCAGCTATTTTTTAAGTGTCTGAGGTGTTTATATGGAGCGAAGTAAATTTTTCGATTTATCTTAAATAAACTATATTTTATTTTAGAATCGGATAAAGATTTTTATTCAAAAGCAAGTCAAATATTTTCTTTCTGCGAGAAAATTATGTGAGAATACAAATACAAACTTGAAATAATAGATTGAAGTAATAAAATCGACAAAAAGAAAAAATAATTGATAATGAAATCACGCAGCCCTGTAACACTTTAGCGTACACCTTTCAATTAGATTATTAATCAAACGAATTGACCCGCACGAACGGATCGGTCCGCGGATCGAATTACCCGATAATCCGGCTGCGTCAGGCATAAAAATTGACCTCGTCCGTCAAAGTCTACCTCTGGCACGCATCGGCCCAGACCGATAATCAAATCGCAAACGCAATTATAATTCCCTCGGATTTCGCCCGCCGACCAAAATAAGCGTCGAATTACACACAGCCCCAAGCTTTGATTTTATTCACCCACATATATATTCACCGCCTCTCCAAAAAAAGCACACATCTCGTCGAATCAAGCCTGCGCCAATCTATCCCTGTATATAATCCGCGGGCAGGCAAAAAACGGCGCGCGCGGAGAACGCGCACATATAGGTATAGGTGTAAATTGAAACGGGCCGGCCAATTTTCCGGCATTACGTATATCTCTCAATCCCAGCGCTCGACTCTTTTTCTAGATCCCTTTTACGATGCTTTTACTCAGTTGGCTCATCGATTGTGCGAGCGCTCTTTTTTTTTTATCAACGAGCTTTCTATCTTGCGCATGGATTTAGAGGCCTGGCAGATAAAGCCACGAGAGTTTTGACGCGAGGCTGCGGAATTTTCATCGCCCCGCGGGTGTTTAATTTACGAGCCGGCTGACCGAGCAATGGATATTTTATTGGGGAGCGAACGAACTTGAGGCGGGTAAGGAGATTACGGGAGGTATTGCGGCGTTTTTATTCGAGTGTGTGCGGATAATGTTTGTTTTTTATTTGAGAGTGAGAATTGGAGAGGTATTTGTTTGATTTGATAAATTAAATTTGGGGAGCTTCGGGTGATTGATTTACTGCGTCAGTTCACTCAACTGGGTTATTGAAATGTTTTATAAATTTGATGACTTTTTAATGACGGCTTCTTTTGTACGAATAATTTCGTATAAGCGATATTTTATTCAAAACTTAAATATATTCTTCAATAACATTAGAAAAGATCCAAGATTAAGGATAAAAAATAATGATTAATCTATTGAAAAGTAAATACCTTATTTCTTCAAATAAAATATGTTAGTTAATAAAAAACATATATTATTAAATAGATTTATTGTGTAACAACTCCCTTAAAATATCCAAATTTCCAGAAAGCTCACATCAAAACATTTACATATCACCAAGCTCACCTTTAAATCCTCCTAAAGAGACAGAAACGCCGCCCGAAAACAACTTTCCCGACGTCTGAATACTAAAATGCCGAATACTAATACATCTCCAAAGTCAGATGCTTCATCTGCATACACTCGAAACTTCAGTCCTTAAAAAAAAAAAAGCGTCAAAGTTCCTTTTGATCTCTCCGTCTCTGTCTCCACCCAACCCATCCCCCCTTTTTATCTGTCTCTCGCTCTAATTCCACTGGTACGATACAGTTAGAAGCGAGTGTCTCGTCATCAATTTCGCGAGAAAGTTTCGCGCGCTCGCGGCACAAACGAGTTTTGGAAAGCCTTAACGGGGCTTTGGTGAGAAAGCGATCTCCGACTGGAGCTCTTAAATTTTTTATGTGCGACTCTCGGCTCGTGCGCTCGCGGCAGAATTGCCCTTCGTCTCCTTGATTCGGTGTTTTACTTTTAATGAAAAATGTTTATAGCCGCTCGTTCGTCTGTCTTTTTCTTTCGTCGTTGTTATGGAAGTAATTATATTTTTTCTATTCGAGTGCTGTGATTGTATGTAGAACGACGAATGGTTATCTTCGTTATTAAGAGGATTGTATTAAAGATCTATAAAGCGTATTGTATTGCTTTGAAAATTTCCAGTAACAGATTTCTTTAGAAGGACGCTAGTAAATTTACATTTAAAATAGTTTCTTTCGTTTTCGATTTTTTTTTGCCGAAAGCCAATGTAAAACTAAAAAAAAAGCAAAATTACAACCATTACATCCACTTTACTCAAACAGCTCATCGCGAATCACCATAAAATTATGACTAAAAGCTCACGCATACATCACCCCCACGAGAATCCAAAATGAAAGCGAGAATCGCATAAATCCGCGCAATCCAGATTTCGCTCGTTTGCCCGAAAGCTCGGCCTGAAAAAAAAAAGAAAATGAATAATGAAAGAGAGCGGAAAAGCTCCGCAGCGCGCGCGAGTGCGTGAAATAGCCGAGCACAAAGCTCGACTTGGCACTTTAGAGCTTTGCCGCGCACGCGTGAAGTTAGCCTCGGCAGGGGGCGCGCCGCTTCCACCGGTAATGGCCGGGAAGTAAGTTCGAGCTCAGCTCGCCTCGTTACGGATACTTTGGACGGGCCGAAGTACTCGAGCGCAACTCGCGAGAAAGAGAGAAGACGCGGATTAATTGACGAAACGTTCCGCGGAGGGGGGGGTGGAAAAAAACTAGTTTGGAAATTGGAGTTTCGCTTTTTTTTCCGAACTTCCCTCGTTTTCGTTCCGATAAAAGTCAGGCATCGATCCTCGCCGAAGCAATAAAATCAGCAGCTGCTTTAGGAATCTCACGGCGATTAATCGGGGAAATTAAAATCGGCAGAGTTAAGCGCGCAGTTAAGCGTTGTAATAAATAACGGAAGAGAGCGAGAAAAAGAGCCGGCTCAACGAGGCGTATACGCGTAGCTTTTATCATCGTTAACGGGGGCACACATGAACACCATGCCGGAACATATTTTATACTTAATCAGCTCGGGCGTAAGGTGGAGCGTATATAATAAAAGCCAGCTCGCGCGTGCACGCGGAAAGTATATAAATGGCGAGCGATCTCCAGAGACGGAGCGAGGCAGTTTAGCCAGCTGCGAAATTAGTCGCTCCTAACTCGATGTTAAAGTAAGAGATCCTGATGCTTGCTCGTGCGGAGATATCATCGCCTTTACGGCTGGCGCGTGCGCATCTCTTATTTTCGTGCTATATTCGTTCATGCTGCGCGGAAAACTGCTGACGAAATAATTTAGAGGGCTGAACTGTGCCCGAGGATTTTGATTATAATTCTCCCAAGTCGAGCGGGGATTATATACGTAGCCGCGGCGTGGGAGCTTTTCAAGTTGCGGACCGCGCGGTGCAATTCATTATTTGACTTTAGCGGGCGCTTAGCTTTTTTTCGCTTCGCGAGGATTTAAGGATTGATAAATAGCGTTTTAGCGAGGCATTGTTGGCTCGTTTACTTTTTTTTTTTTACTAGTGAGCTGTAGTGCGCTGTTCTTTGCGAGTTTTTCGTTAATTTTTTTTCTTTGGAAAGTCGATTCAGTGTGGGTGACAGGTTTATAATGCAAGGGTTTAGTTAGGAAGAATTTCGTGATTCTCGTTGGCGGAGAATAGATGTTGGTTGATAAACGGTCTTGAAGGTTGTGCATGAGATTTAATTTTTTTTTTAATAATATGATTCAGTAGAAAAAGTGGAGTTACGTCAGACGCGTGGAATTTACTGGAACACATTTTTTAAAAGTTACAAATTTATAAACATTTTAAATAAAATTCTATGTATTATTAATAATATAATAACTAATTAAATAATAAAGCTATTAGAAAGTCATGTGACACATTAAAAGATTTGATAATCTTCATCGGAAATTCAAAGTTGAGTAGTCAAAAAAATATACTTGAGATATCGAGTTAGTAAACATAATCAATATCGAATACTAAAATAAGAAAAGAAAACACAATAAATTGAACATGTGTATTTTGATAAATATGAATCGATTGCTTTCAAAATTTATCGAGTGTACGAAAGGGTCTTCGACTAAATCATCGAAATCAATTTTTTCAATCCACTGGTTTAGGACGTTTGATGATTTGTTATATCTATTAGTTAAATATTATAAAAAAAATTATGTTTATTCGACACATTTTACTAATACTAATTCTTTCTCAAGTTTTTTTAAACAGTCATTTATGAAAATTACTTAAAATTCAATTTATGAAATAGCTTTTTATTGTATAACAATTTTTATATTTAAATTCTGAAGATGTCTAGTCCGTTAGACAAAAAAAAAATAAATCCAGTGGTGACTACTTATTGTTTATTATAAGAAAATAATAACTCAAAATTACGAAATTCTAAGTCTTTAGCGCATTTTTTACTTAATAATTTAAAAATTTTCCTAAATTTTAAATTTATTGATTAATTTAAAAAAATTTAAATTCATTACGTATTATTTATTACAAATTATAGATTTTAACATACAATTTTAACGCTTCGAGTGCGCTTTCTAAAAATAGGTTTATACAATTTTATGAAATAAATTGATTGATTACTTTAAGAAAAAAGGTTCAAAAATAAAATTTATACTCGATGAACATGTGATTGTTACATTATTAGATAAAATAAGTCAGTATAAAAAAAATATTAACAGTCGAACATCTCGTTATGATAATACTTATAACTTACTTATAATACAACTACAACGTTGCTCTTATTCCTTAATTAATTTGATAACCAGTCTAACGACCACTTAAACGCACGATCGCAATCTTCCAAGCTCTCATCCCCACAACCTTCAATCAAAAAAATTATTCCAGCGCTTTTACCCATAATCCCTTTTCACGCTAACTTATCACCGCAGCGCAAATCCAAGCACCCTCCAGAGCTCGGATGGCAATCATTCTTTTTCCTACGACACTACCGCTCGAAAACAGCACTCCGTGTAGGTTATCTATCTTGTTTCAGAATCCAAGGTCGAATCCCTAAGACGAATATTATCGCAAAGCAATTCACGCTCGGCTTCACCGTGTTATCTGTTCAAAGCTCGCGCGATGCTCCCAGGGGAACAGCAGCGAATTCGGAAGCTGCAGCGTACTGGCATTGTCGTATCGAAGTATCTCTCGGCCCATTTCCCCGAGCGCTGGCTTCTATACGTATCGTTAGTTTTAAGGCTGTCGAAGTTTGGTTGGTATAGTTTACCGTGGGAGATGGTTGTTTAGAAGAGAAATTCGTGATGTTTGATTGGCTATTTTCGTTTATAAGTTCATTTAAATTTAAATAATAATTTAATAATTATTAAAATAGAAACCGGCTGATTCATACTTTACAGATTTGCTCTCTTCTCGAAGCACCCGCGCATGATATTCTATAAATCTCGATGTCGTTAGGTGAAATCAAATCCACACCTACTTATGCAAACAGCCGCGTTAAATCATAATTCACCAAGTTTTTACTTAGAAAAACCGACACCTAAAATGGCCCAGGACACAGCCTTAACTCAACTCCAGGCTCTAAAAAGCCGGGCGCGCAGACTTATATATCAGGCTGCGCTAAGAAAAATAGCTGACGGCATCCCGAAGTCAGGCGCTCCGCTTGTTTTTCGTGCATCGACTTCGCGGTTACCGCTTTATCTCGTCCATTTTCTACTTTGTCGTGTATGCGCGCATGAACGCATGCAGTCGCGTCATGCATAAAAGATATATCCGCGGCATATCGGCTGCCGTACGCATAAAACCGCTCGGGGGCGATGAGAGCAAAAAGAGATGAAAGTAAAAAGGGGGCAGAATACGCCGGCAGATGCGTTGGGTAAATGTGGAATTCGCTGAGTGGGAGTGGTTTATTTAGTTGCGCTGTTTTGGGTTTGTAATGTCTTATTTATATGTTGGGAATCTAATGGCGGAACTTGGGGAGTTTCGAATGAGTTTAGAGGATGGAGAGTATCGATTAGAGGCTTGGAGAGAAGTGTAGTGGAGATTTTTTTGGGAAGCGAGAGTGGATTGTAGTGGATGTATTATTTACGTATTTTTGACTGTGAGATTAGTTGTATTATTTTGTTTTTGTACTTGAGTATGCCATAATAAATGCTATCTATCTATCAACCTGTCATTTTCAGCGAGAAATAACACGGCCGAACAGAAAAATGGTAACTATTATCGAGAGAACTAGTGGAAAGTGCGAATTGCAGATTTTTTTTTTAATAAAAGAAATCAACTTTTAAAAAAGATTTAAAAGAATTTCAAAAAAATTTTCTTGCAAGAAAATTTATGTATGCAAATTATTATGGAAAGTAGATAAAATTTTCAACGTTGACATAAATTTTTCATGACCTGAAATAGCGTTGATTTTTAAAAAAAATTAACGTAAATGATTTCATTTTAAATATAAATTACAACTGCATTAGTAGATCTTAAAAAGATAACCAAGCTGGCCATCTTCAATTATAGAAACAATGCATCGTATGTCATCTATACTGAAGCTTTCAAAAAACTAAAAAGTAAATCTTTACCCCAATGTAGCCATAATTCTCGATTGCAAACTTATATATATTTTTGATTCTCTTTATAAATATAGTGTTAAATTCTCAAATCTCATGCTACCAAAATAGATCTTTCCATTTATTTGGATGGTGCAATTCGTTTTAAGTTCATAATCACATGAAATTTGTGGAATTTACATGACTAGAATACTGTGAAGATTACAACACTAAATCAAGTGTCTTAATATCTAGGTTCTTCTCAGTTGAAGATTGTACAGAAACTATGTTTCCCATTACTGGCAAAACATAGTTACTATAGCGTACTTATGCTATGAGTGTCTTAATATTTGTTCCAAAATACCATGTATATATATTATACAAGTTTTATGTGTCATATTACAGTATATGCATATGTATGTACATAATACTAGATTATTATGTATAATGTATTTTGAATTTAAATAGAAAATCAATCTGAAATTTTGAAAGATTATACTTCATCTTTTCAACTACTCGGTTCTGGGCCTTATAGTGAAATATAATAAAATATTACTTTTGGTAAATTTAGGAGTAGAAGCAAATTAAAAATATTTTCTCTCCTTGTAAGATTATTTAAGAATGCTTATTAAAACAAATAATGATCCGATATAGTACTTCCAAGGCACCATACTTCACCATAAAAAGTTTCAATTTGGCAATACACAAATCTGACACAACACTTTGATCTCTTACCCCAAATCCCATTCCCTCACACTTCACCTCCTCACTTACACATCAACTCACCCATCCAGATCCATCTCAACCCCACTCCACAGCATAAAGCAACACTTTCCCAACCACCTCGCCCGACCGCGTTTTAATTACGCAACTCCCCCCCCCCCCCTCTCAGCCACGTCATCCCTCCCAGCTGTCAATACGCGCGTGCCCGATTCAAGTGCAACTCCAATTCGAGCGCCGGTGCTCTCTCTCTCTCTCTCTCACCCTCGAATAAACATATCCACGTGTGTAGGAGCTTCCGCCCCCCGATTGTCCGCTCTAATCTGGCTCCGCGCTCTCGCGCGATGCATGACCCAATTCGGCGTATCTCGCGCGCCGCGCGCCGCTGCACTCCGGCTGTATATAGGCGCGCGCAAGGTGGAGTATTAAATATCGAATGTTTGTTCGCGATGATTTTTGTTTATCAGAGCCGCTTCTATGCGTGCCACGCGTCACTGGGCCGCGCGCTGCATCGATTCGCTTTGGCGGCGGAGGTTGAAGGGAAGGATGCTGGATTGATTGATCGATGCGCGGCCGTTTGAGTTTGAATTATTGCTTATTCCGCGCGTGCGCCTGAGGCGCGCTCTGATTTATAGCCGGGCAATAAACGCCACTGGTGGCGAATCGTAACGTCTTATTTTAATCGATCGACGCGAGATATAGTTACTTGGCTCTCGCGAATTTCTTACGAGAGCGGAGGCTGTAAACAAGCGATGGAACACCGCTTGACAGACTCTGGTGAGGATGAGATAGCTGCGGGCGCGTGGGGCAGTATCGCAGCATCCATAAATTCATCGAGCTGTTTCGTAACACGAGAGCTGGCGTCGACTCCGTTTTTGATCGAGCCTCGCTGATGTATATCCTGCAGACGGAAGCGACTTTTTCGTATTGGCCGGCAGAAAGCTGTGGTATGGACTTTTGGAGAATTGGCGTTTACCGGCGCTTGTCGGTTTTCGGGGAAACCTCCGAGTTGCGAGTCACGACGGGCGGGCGAAGATGAGTGGGCTTGGGGAATGATTGAGAGGATCGGGGAGTGATTTGATGGGGATGTTGATTTTTTGATGGGCGGGCGATTAGTTGCTGTTGATGGTTTTGAAATTATGATTGAATGTTGGGGTATTCTTTTTGGATTGCTTATAAGATTGTGTGTTACGTGAAGTCGAAGTGGATTTGTTGATTAATTGTTACAATGCGAGCTTCATTTTTAGCATTATTATGTTTGCTTATCTTTGTAAAGAACAGCGGAACTAAAAAATAACTGCAGCCTTTCTATCTTAATTAAGTTCACCCGGAAACTTCTTCCAACTCCAATTACAAACTTTATTTTTCAAATTTAATAAAATAAACGCCCATCATCAATTCTTGACCCAGCAGAAAAGCAGCCCCGGCTAAAAGCAAAGCCGCGCCGAGTTTATTTCATCAAAGTCCAAAAGTTATTCGATCAAGATGGCTGCCCCCTCCCCCCCATCGCAAGTCTCGGCCGCTCATTGACCGAAAATCTTGGGCCGCGCGCTAACCTGAACCGGCTGGAGAGCCCTTGCAAAAGTTGAACTATAAAGAGAGCTTTCATAGCCCGGCGAAGTTCCCAGCTGCCAGGGAGAGTGATGAAGTTATCTTTCGAGCGAGCGCTTCATTATTCCGGCATCCGCGTGCTCGATTTCCGAATTCAAATCATCGGCGTCGTCGCTGCGCGCTGCCTCCTCGGCCGAGGAAATAAGGCTGGCAAGGGCTTCGTTCTCGCTGATTTAATTGAAATTCCAATTATGAGCGCTGCGATGAGGGGTTGGTGATGTTTTTCGGTGTGTTTTGTACCACCCTAAGGTTTTTGCGTTTTTTGAATTTTTATTTGAAGTATTGGTACTTTGTCTTTTTCGCTATTTGGTCGGTTTCTTTTCTTTCATCTTTGTCCACTTTGTTATACACAGTCGAGCTGTATCAAACTTCTTACTGGCGCTTTTCTTCTTTGCCGAAACTTCTTTCATCTTTACTTATATTCAATTTTTCTTACTTTTTTGGAATTTCTTTTTCTTTTCGGGATATTTTTTTCCCTGCACTCTTTTTTTACTTCAAAAATAATAATTATAAAAATAAGTTCTACAAAGTTGTAGTTATAATCGATAAAGAATGCGACCTCGTTAAATTTTTATTATCAGAATACTAGCGACAATTTTTTTTAATATCCCAAAAATGAATCAGATATAATTTCATAAATGATATTACAAACTATAGCTTTAGTTTCACATTCATTTATTTTAATTGCAAAGAACATGCAAGATTATGATTATAATTATAACTAATATCGATTACTAACATAATTACGAGTTACATAAGAATCTTCTTTAATAATCATTTTGCATAAAACGACTCATTCAAAAGTAAGTAAGAAAAATCAAATCACTAATTAACTAAAAAAAAACAGAATTCCAACCCAGTACACCCTTGCAGAAAAACGAAAACTTTCCGCTCGCAAAAACAGAACATCCTCTTAAAACAACAGCACCTCATCTCCTTCCACCCGCCACCTTTTCCCCATCTCTAACCCCAGAACAGTAACGCATTTTCGCGAGTCTGCACTTTGACTCTTTTTATCCCGCTCGGTATCACTGTGCCAGCTTGCCAGGCCGAGCCGCCTGAATAATCAACGAGCTATCATGAATACGCATTAGCCGAGAGCTATCGAACGGCTCGTCGCGCATTATTCAGGTTCGCGCGTCTCGGCGATCGAATTTTCCGAATCTTCGGTTATCCCGGCTGTACATTCCCGGCCTCCCTTCCCTGTCTATCGGAAATTCGATTCCTGACCCCGGCTGCGCCTGTTTGCGCTCGTTTAGTAGGGACGGCTGACGGGACGAGGGTTTGTACTACTGGGATTTGGAAAAATAATTAAGTCCTCCGAGTTGATAATGGCTCTCTCGGCCGCTCGCAAGCTCGGATGCGCTGGATTGAGATGGCTTTCCGGGGAGATGCTTTGCGGCTTCTTTTGCTTGGGTTATTAAGTGTTTGCGCGGAGAGCTTTATTAAAAAGGAATGGAGGGAGAGTTAATTATTAGATTGTTAATTTGATTATGAAGAGTCGACTGAAGAAGAGAAAAGTATGAAGTATGTTTATTTTTGGAGTTAATTAGAAGAAAGGTGCTGCGACGGTGTCGATAATTTTTTTGTGCAAACAATGAAAACGTTATATTTTATCGAGCGCGTAATAAAAGGAAACCCTTTTCAAAACACATTTCCAGGAGTTAAAGCTAATGACAGCTTTTGAGAGTTAAACTTCAAAGAGAGCCAGTATCAGAGGTTCTCCACAAAGAACTAAAATTAGCTGAGTATACTTTGACACAATTTTCTTAACTAAATAATTGGTTACTTTTCAAATGTAGCAAAAAATATATAATTAAATATATATATTTTTTAAATTTATATTTTTCAAATATGCATTTAGAAAGTGTTACCTGAATTATAATATTGCAAAAAACTTGAATTATCTAATAATTTAGTAGTTATATAGTAGGTAGTTACATAAATGTGGATTGATGAACTTTTAATTAATTATTTTGTCTTTAAACTTGTTTATTTAAATGTACAGTTTATGTGAAACAAAGTTTTTTAACTTTTTTCTTTAATTATAATTTTAATTGCCATAGTAAAAATGTTGTAGTTTATGACTGAGCTCATGCTGTTTTCATCTAAAATCAAACAGACCTTTTTAATGAGCTTTCGTTGTATTCTTTAGCAAAGCAAGAAATGACTATTGTTTGCGGCAGAGAACAATTGAATTCATAAGATAAAAAGACGTTTGAAGTCTGAAATGATTAATTTTATACTACTTGTTTCAAAGCCGTGTAATTTACTAGGCTTAAAGGAAATGTAAAGAATTATAAAACATCTTCTAAAATTTTATAATCCAATTAAATTTAAAATATAAATTATGAATGTAGCAAGTACTTATATTCATAACTTGCTCACAGACTGTGTTTTTTACTGAAATGTATTAACACTTCGAATCCCAAAATATTTTCTTAAAAACAAGGTATTTTTTATACAGAATTCATGTATAAATATGTAAATGAAATTTTTTCTAAAATTTCTTTACGAATTTTTTGCTACCCTTGAAAAGGACCTTCGCGACTTTGTTGAATTGCAACTTACAACAATTTTCATTCAAGAAACCAAATTCATTATAAACTATAAACCAACTTCTCAAACCTGATATCTACATAAATATCCTCATCGCGTCAATACACACTTTCCAATCTATACCATCTCGCGCATCCCATCACTTCTCCTCCAAAAAAACCCACCACCAAACGCCAAAAAGTCACTTCACCCCAACTTCAAAAGCCAGCAACCACATCGCTTCCTCTCAACCCCCCACCTCCTCCCAAGAAAAATCCCAGCTACCCAGACATACGCGCGCGAATAAACATCTCCCCTCCTCGCTAAGCGCGAGCAAAAAACAGCAGCAGAGAGGCAAGGAGAGAGTGAGCGTAACGAGTTCCTCGACTCGTTATCCCGACTACTTTGTCTTCGTTCCCTCGCTCTCCTCTTTCCGCGCTCGCGCGTATATATACACATATAATATAACACGATCGTGTTTATGTCAGGCTCAGGACAAAGTTAATAAAGAAGCGAGCTCGCGCGCGCGCGCGCCGGAGCGCGTATATCTGCGAAGGAGGCGCGCCACTGCCGCGCGTTACGACTTTGCGTATATACGGGGCGTATCGTTTGCGCGCTGAGTTTTAGGGATGCCCCCCCGGGTTATGGTGTATACGCGGGACTATATATTATGCATTTATAAGTTTATGACGGCTGGCTGTCGTCAGGGGGAGGCTGGCGAATACGTCGAACGTTTTCGGCGCTATGCGCGTCGTAAAACAAAGCTTGTTGGGCGTTGGCTTACTTTTCCGGCGTTGCGGGAGCAAGTTTTATAGAGGCTAAGGAGAGAGAGCGCAGCGTGCTATCTCGATGAAATTCGTAAACGTTTTATTCGCTGGAGAAGTAGCTTTTAGGTCTTGGGTGCTTGGGAGGGAGGCAGTTTTGGCTTTTTACCATTGATTTATTTGAAAATTAACTTTGTCGGATGAAATTTTTTTTTTAAGAGTGAAAGAAGCGGTTCGATGACTTACGGTTTCTAAAAAAAAAATGAGAAAGGAGCTAGCTGTTTCCTCAGTCTCGGCACGCATCATTTAGCAGCGTTAAACGAAGCGTTCTCCTTATCTCAGGAGCGAAAAAAGCCGTTGTAAATAGCCTGGAGAATCTGGCGCGTGATATCGTAGCTTGGCACGACACACGAGAGGAGCTAGTATCACGTTTTTGCAGGCGCAAAATTAATGAAGGCACGTAACTGAGTAGCCGATTTCGCGGATAATTTAGCACGCGAGCCCATAAGTATTTGCTTGCGGCTTACGTTCTCGCTCTGACGGCTCCTGAGTCAGACTGATGATGCGAAATTTTTGGGGATTGGAAGGCTTTTTTACTGGTTTTTATACGGTAATTTATTTATTTTCAACCGTTGTTTTTTATTAAAATTAATTTTATTTTATTTAGAAAAAACATTAGTTATTTATGAAGGGAAATGGTTTATATTGATGCGGCTTACCGTACCCGACTTATTCTACTGATGCGAAATATTAATATGCTTATTCAATGATGAGTTATTCTTGTCAAATATTTTGCAGAAATAAACAGCATTTTTTTTGTATAAATACGACTGTTTTCTAAATATTCTTGGAAAGAAATTCTTTTTGAAAAAACTATGACATTATTTAATGCTACGAAGAAGAATGCAGAAAACTATGTAACTTAAAAGAGAAAAATTTTTTTATTTACATTTAAATTGCCAGTAACTTTTACACGTACAAGTACTGAAACACACTAGTTTTCGCTCCCCAGGGAAATGGTAATGTCTATTGTCGGCATATAGTAGGAAATAAAAAGAAACATTAGAACTTTCTAGGAACAAACAATCCTACCGTGTACTACTAAAGCATACAAATTCCCATGTAGATTCAAGATCTTGGCATTCTCAAGCTTTAAAAACCTACATCTCTCCATCATCTCATCTAAAACACAAGCTAAAACATCAAACCTTCTCCCAGACACAGTAAACGTTTCACTTCTACACCCCAATTACACACAAACACCCAAAAAAATATGATACCGTTAATATCCATTCGCGCAGCAGTAAAGCTTATTACGATCCATCACGCGTTTTTCGCCGAGTAATTCTTCTTCTGCTATCTTCCGCGCGAGGGCAGAAATCAGCAGAAAGAAAAGAAGCCGGCCGGACTTGGGCCGCTCCGCCCCGAGCAAATTTGCAGGCTAAAAGCGTATAAACGGCGTTAACATTCCCCAGCGGCCCTCGGGCATCTGTACACACGCGCGCAGGGGTTAAGTGGTCTCAATCTTATTATACCCCACTCTAGTGGAGGCTCGCGCCTGAGAGCCGGCTTCGCAATGTACACACATTGGTGTGCGCTCGGGCGGAGTGTCACATCTGCAAATAGATATTTGTATGTTGTGCTAACGAGAATGTACCTATATATTGGCTGGATTCTTTTTGGTTATTGTATTAGAAGACTTGAGTAAAATTTGGAGTGGGGCGTCGATAATTGGACTGAAGTTGATGGTTTTATTTTTAAATGTTTTATTGACGTAGATGGCAAATGTAAACTAATTTGAAATTTTTATATTTTCTTATTTTATTTATTTTGAATTTAAAGAAGTTAATTTATAATCTAAATATACGATCTGCAAACGGTTTTGTAGAAGATTTACGAAAAAATACATTGAATAAGATATAAAATCTTTCAAGAAAAAAAGTCACTATAGTTTTCAACGTAAGCATCAAACTACATCTTCACAAATTAATTCTTCTATTTCACAAAGGACGATATTCGATTACAGAGAAATCGCATTCAACAGCTAGAAAGGCTTCTGAAAAAAACTTCTCCTTAAATTCTCAGTGAATATTTTATGTAATCGGCTAAAAAGCACTCCGCATCTTACGTAATAAAAACACCTCCCGGAGCGCCTATAAAAATACGATAAAAGTTACATTCTCCATCCTGCAATCTGCACGCCAACGATTCCCGAGCTCAGCTGCACGCATAAGCGCCTTATCTGTAACGAGACACGTGTACCTGCACAGCAACGCAGAAAAGCTACATTCGCTCTGTAGATGTCTCCGCTTCACCATCGACTTAACATAGTAACGGTGAGGCCGGGCAAAAAAAAGCGAGTGGATGAAGGCACTATCGCGAAGTTTTCTTGGGAAGGCGAGATCGTTTGGGTACATGGACAAGGACAAATAGCCGCTGATTATCGTTGCGATTTAGCGGCAGAACTGATTAGCGCTTTTGTTGAATTGTGTTTGGAAGGAATCGATTTTGAGGATACTGAATGAGTGTGTTTTGAGTTTTGTAGTATGTGGTAGATTTTTTAAGTGAATGTAGTTAATGTTATTTTAGATGATCAAATATGTACTAGATAAGTACATTGTAACGGTTTTAAAAGTTTCTTTCATAGCTTATAAAAACTGATATTCAAGCTTTATTTGTGCATAGTTTTACAATAGTTTGAAAAAAACTTTTATAAAGAGTTATTTCAAGATTTGAACTTGTTTACAAACTATTTAAATTTTTTTGCATTTTATTTAATGTTTTTATAATCAATAAAAATTGTTTATGCAGTGAAAAGTAATGTATATTTATCGGAGAGTTATTTTTCAATTTCATATGGCAAGCATATCGTCAAGGGATTACAAGGCTTAATGAAATATACGACCATCGTATTTGCATTTAATTTAACGTTTATTACCATGTCGCATTTCCATTATTTATTAATCTTAAAAATTATTTACACGACACCGAATCTTAATAAATTCACTAAATAAAAATCATTATTTAATGTAGGAAATAATTAGGTATTAATTTGACAATTGAAGGACAATGATTTTAATTAATCCAAGCAAAATGTATGATTGACGATGTCCGGCATAATGTAACTTCATGTAGTAATTTGATGATCAAATCCGCGTTACAGCAGTGGTCTCGCAGCCGTAATTTGCAAACGTCAACATCTCATTCCGGTAATCACTGCCCGAACGTTGAACTCGGAGGCACTAATACAATTTCTACAAGATTATTAATGCTTTGATCCGAATTACGAAGTGCATGATTATAAACATTTTTTACCAATAGTCTAAAAACAATTAAAAAAAATTAAGAATTCTTTATTCGACTTAAAAAGATACTCTTTACAATCCGATATTCATTTCAATTGCGTAAAACCCATCCTAAGCATCGAGTCTCAAAAGAAAGTCGCTTACTGCCGACAACGGCAAAAAGTTCTTCACCTCTTCTTCGCTTTTCTATGTGTGCGCGCACTAGGCAATAAAACATAGCAAACTTTTATACTGCTTTCGAAGCAGCACGCGCAAAAGTGCGCACAGCGCAGCGGCAAGTGTACAGCTTCTCCAGCTCTTTAAGTACCTTGGAAACTACAGGCGCAAGTGCAAAAAATCGCGACGAGCCATCGACTTTTCGAAAAACACACGTAGACAGGGCACCGGATGCGCAGGCCAACTTGCGCTAGCTCAAATTCTCTTTAATTTTTCCGCTCGGATATATACGAGCTTGAGTTCACATATATACAGCGGAGACTTGAAAAATTACAAAGCTCCCACGTGGGGAAATACACGGAACGTTACAAGTCGGCAAACTTCGGTATTTCTCTCGTTGGCCGCTCGCCGTGGAGGAAACACTTTTGAAAGTGTAATGAAAATCCACGACTCTCGTGCTCCGAATTTTTCCCGTTTACAAACTGCTATAAGGTCGTTGTCCCGCGGCGTATGCGGAGCTCGCATCGCGCGCTTTTACAAGCTCTGGAGTGGCTCAAAAAACAATTAAAGCCGCAAACGCCCTGCTTTTTAATAAAGACCGCCGCAACTTCCACAATTAAAAGCGGGCGCTGGTTTAGCGAGTGGACTAGAGCAGCAGCGCTAACGACTCATAAAACTATTTTTCAAAAATACGGCACACAAGGCGCTTAAGTCCGGCTTTTCATCTTTCTAGAAACAATTATTCGCCATCCTTGCTGTCAACGTCTAGATAAAACCGTTCTCAGAATCAAGGAACCAAAGGCAGCACCAGCAGTATATAGAAATTAAATCCTTCAAGAGCGTAAAGCTCGCGCTCTTTAGAAAATGACGAGCAATCCGCTCATTCCTTTCATAAACACACACGTACACAGCCATGTACTGTTACACAATACACGGGCCCTTCCATCGCGTATACACAAGTCGCGCCTGGCGTAAATCCGCGCGCCTAGGCCAGCGCTGAAATACGGCGAGTTTATACGATTCGCTCGTTCGGCGCGCGTTTTAAAGATCGTCTCGCGCGCGCGAGCGACAGGTATATATACGCTAAAGCCCCGCTTTATTGGCACTTTGGCTCCTTCCTATCGCTCTATCTCTTCCTTCCTACGGCGGCTCTCTCCTCGAATCCCCTTAACGCCTCAATTCCTCGGCGCGCCTCTTTGTGCGGGCGAGGGCGAGTTTTATAGAGGCGACGATTTCCCAGCTCCTGATTTCCATTGTCAATTTTCGCTGGGTTCCTTTATTGTTTTCGCTGAGGGAGAGAGAGAGATGTGGAATTATCCGGGCGCTTGTTAAACCGAGCGAAATTGACCGCGTATCGATATGAACGTACGGTTTATGAAGAGGAGAGCTGCACTCGCTGATAAGTGAATTCGAGAGACTGGCTACTTTTTCTTGACGCTCGATATGGTTTTGCGAGGAGAGTGGAGGAAAAAAGCGATTGCGGCGGGAGTCGCTTCATTGGTTGGCGTTGCTGATATTGTGTGGGAGAGATGTATGGGTTGTGTGCGCGATGAGGCTAGGTGGAGAGGATGGACGTCGGGAAATGATCTGTTAAATTAACGGAGCGCGTGCGTCGGGTTTTATGGGCCTGAGAGGTGAAGGACCTGGAAATGTTTGATTTATGTTGGGTGGCTTCGGTTTCTTCCCCCTTTTTTTTTAAGCGTCCATTGCACGATTTTGTAAGGACTATTACGGAAATGGTATATAGGAAAAAGTAATGTGCGATACTTTATCTTTTTATACGCCCACTTTTCAGCTGTAATATTTCTTATAATAATACATTGATTGGTTTTTACGTTTATAGAAGAAATGTTTCCTAATATTAAGTCTGTAATTGATGATATTTAATTAAGTGGAAAAAATATTTGATACAAATAAATTGAACATTTTGAAAAATGTACAGTTTTTTTTTAACAAGCCTTTTATTGAAGTTTTGATAAATTGGTCAAAATATTTTAAATAAATGAATTTTATAAATAACAAGTTTATTAAATTTACATAAAATGGCAAAATTTACTGTGTTTACTATTCAATTAATATTAATACCTCTAATTATTTTTAATGCAAATAAATCAATAAAATTTTTACAATTTCTGTTAGGTGACCCAGGTTCCCACCATCTCCCTTAACTGTGTTTTTTCGCAACTTTTCCCAAAGGTAAGGAGATCAAACATTGAGTGAAAGTTAATATTGTTTGTATTTTATTAAATATAATGTATTTTATTAAATAAATATGTGGAGTTTTGTAAAAACATTTAATGCCATTTCAAAAATACTGTAATTATAAATGATACTTTGCACAGTAAATTACATATCTATATATTTGCAAATCAATGCTTGTTAAAGTAAAGTATATCAAATTTACTAACATTTGTAAAAGACTGAATTTTTAAAAAAATTTTCTCTTTACCTTGATATTTAGCTTTCAATTCAAAATGCAAAAACAGCTTTTATTTAAAATTACGATTTTTCCATTAAATTCATAGCTTATTCTAATGCATAATGATCGCGAAACATCTACAGAATTAATGAATCCTTTCTAGCCGAATTGAAAAGCTCACTGAAACGCGCCGAAAAATTCGTATCGCCGCATATACCCACAGTGCATGCCCTTTCTATACTACGTGTGCATGCATTTTCAATTCTCTGCATCCTCCTGTGTACTACAATCTATTTACGCGTTTTTGCATGTTTGTCGCAGCCGAAATTAAAAGCTCGTAATCAATCAACATCCTCTTTTCTCCCGCAATCTCATTTCGCCCTGCAAAATATACACGCCCCGAGTAAACAAACAAAAAAATTCACTCCATCGAAATCAGAGAAACAAAAAATCGGTCAAGCTCGTACTATTCAAGCCCAAACGCGAAGCACCCAGCAAAAAAGCCTTTATGTAAGAGGTGAGAAAACGAGGAAGACTAAAGTTATATTACACAAAACGAGCACTAACATTTGAAATCCGTACGAATAATTGCACCGGCTAGCTATGTACGAGAGGCGAGCATAAAAGCTTGCACACAGCCGCGGGACGATAACGACGCGGACAACGTGTCGGCGAATAGTAATAAAATCCTGGCCGGAGCATGCTACTATGGAAACGGCAATTAATATGCCTAGCGCGCGTTCGCCGGACCGGAAGTCGAGCGTGGGATCGCTGCGCATATAGGTATTATATGGAGAGCTCGAGACTCTATTGTGCGATTCGTGTGCTGGCCGATTGAGCTTGCGTGCCTGAGCTTTTTTTGCCTTTGGGGTTTGTATGAAATGATGTTTTCGCGTGGCGTGGCAGGGATTTAATGAGTTATTTGTAGATTTTTTGCGGTGTGTATAAGGTTTTTTATTGATGGCTTTTTGTTTGTTTTTAATATTGTGGCTTTGAAGCGCAATCTTGCATGACTGTTTCGAAGATTAATTTTTGATAAATTACTAGTTTTGTATTTTTTTTTTATATAACTGTGTAATTATTTTTGTGAATATAATGTACCTTGAAAATGTTAATTAAAACTGATTTATATAATTTAATATAATATTTTTCACTATGCTAAGTAGAAATTCTAATGATTATGCAAAATCAGTCGAATAATTCAACTTTAAATGAACGGAAAAAACTGACATTTTTTAAAAAGTCCTTGTGATATAATACTTTGGAGAAGAAGATAAACAGGCAGCTCTAATTAGAGCCTTACAGTTCAGTATTTTAAAGTTATTTCTCCCCGTCCCTTTATCATAAAATAAATTTTTTTTATTTCACAAGAAATTCCAGCTAAACTGTTAATCATTATTCCAATAAAATTTTCAATTTTCATAGAAGCTCAGAAGGAAAAGGCGAAAAAAATCAAAGAACGAATATTAAAAAAAGCGGAATCGATCTCTTCGACAGCAAGTGCTCGACACGTTCCGGCATTCGCAGGTGCTTTAAAAGTTGTCAGAAAACTAAAACGACGGGAGCGTGCCGCCGGCTTTGGAGCTTGACGCGCGTAACGTGAAAAAGTAAAATGCCAAGGAAAAATGCCCTCCAGCCAGTGTCAATGCGGGGATGGCGTCATTTCCATAACTTACGCGCCTTTACCGCTTCTTCTTCGGCTATACCCTCCTTTTTACGGCTTCTTTTCCTTCTTTCTCGCTTTTATTAAACTTATACGTATATGTGTATTAAACCTTTAAGTATAATTCGTTCTTTTTGAGAAATAATTTATATTGTAGGAAAGTGGAGAAAAAAAAATAGTTTTAACGAGGCACTGAGCGAAGATTGGTCCGAGTGTTGCGCAATGTGTAGTAGTAAAAAAAATAATTATGATTTTTATACATTGGAAAATACGATCTATAAATGTCTTTCCTCTGCGGATAGCATCAGAGGCGAAAAATTGTTTTCTTATGACTTCCTCATTTTATTTTCTTTTTATAAAATGTAATATTGAAACGTCTTTTCTCGCAGCAAAATAAATTGCTACCAAAGCAGATGCCGGCTTCTATTTATCATTTTATTTTTTTATCGTAAAAAAATTCAATAACAAATAACGATGAAATAATTTCAATTTATTTTATATTCTTCCAAAGTTTTTATTCTCTAAGCAGCTAATAAATGATAAAATCACTATGATCAAACGAAAAATTACGTAAAATCATTAAACCCAAACCTTACAACCCCAAAAATCAAATCTAAATAACCACAACTTCCAATAAAAACTCCTCGTCCCAACTTTAATCTCCAAGAAAGAAAACCCTCGCACCCCCCGGCAAGACAAACCAAAAAAGACCACCTAAATCAAAAGAACTCCCCCCCCCCTCCACGAAAAAATGCAAGCCCCGGCCGGAACTCGGAGCTCGACACCATCCGGCGCTTGGCAGGGTCGCTATTTGGCGCCTGGAGATGCGGTGACGCGCGTCCGGGAAAACCGAGAGCACAGCCAGCTAAAAAGAAGCATCGCGAGAGAGTACACCAGCCGGCGATATCTCCGTGCTTGTGTACACGTCCGTTAGCCGACGTGACAGCCCGAAAAATCTGGGGCCCGGAGAAAAGAAGGCGCCCGGCTGTTTTTCAAACTGGCAATTTTCTCGTCCACCGGCTGTGTATTATGCACGCGTCGGATTTTCAATTCGAACCGACACCTCTAGGAATATTCGCGCTACGAATGAACGAGGTGTAAGCCGAATTAGACAGCCGAGTTGTAGGTGTGTCTTTAAAGGGGATCGACTGACCGCTGCAGTTTTGGGAGTGGACTTTTTTAGTGGTGCGGAGGTTTTTTTTACTGCGTTGGCTGTGTCGACGTTTTCGACTGCGGGTTTCGGTTTTACGGTAGGAAGCAGGTAGAGTGCAGGTAGTTCGGATGAGGAGCTGCAGCTCGGGGGTTATATTCCTGTTTTGTGTGAGCCGCGGAAAGTTTTTATGGCGGGAATCTTTCGGTACAACTTTTTTGCGTTCGGGAGTGGATTTAGTATTCGATATGTAAGAATATTCAGCGAGGTAAAAGTGAGGGTAACATTGAAAATTTTGGCGTTGATTTTAGTATGATGGAGTTTTTTAGTTTTGAGTTGGTAGTAGTTTGCTAAATTGAATACGCTTTGAACTATATAGTAAATTCAATTTGGATTGATTTTATGACAAATTCTAATTATAAGTTTTCGACTTATAATAAGAGCTTTCATTTGAAATTTGATCCTTCGAAGATAAATTTATTAATTTTTAAAAGCTGCTAATCAAGATGCGCAATATTGAAAGTTTTTAAATTATTCTTATTTAAATTTTATAAATATGTATTTTAGATTTAACCCATTTTCATTTTTTAACAATAAGAAGTAAACCAAATTATATCTTTATTAATTAAACTTTAATGACAATTCCGTAATTAAACGTCCAATCAATCTTCTTCGGAAATAAAACTTTTTGAACTCTGAAAATAGCTCCAATCTACTTTTAAAGTAAGAGAAAAGCACAATTAAAATGGAACGTTACTTTAATGAAACGCGGTACGTGTAAAAACTGTAGTAAATACTTTCCAATAAAATCTGAACATACGCAATGCCCAATGGAATCGCTAGCTACAAGTAAAACCTGATAGATATCGCTTCTCGATGGCAAAGCGGTAGATAAAAAAAGATGCCGAATATCGCGGATTTGCATCCACGTTTGAGCTTTGACGACGAGCTTGTCGACTGTATTCGCCTAGAGCTAGTAGCGGCATACATGGGATAAAGTCGAAAATCCAGATTTAATATATATATAGTACTAACTCTGAATCAGATGTGTAGCTTCTCTTTTTCTTCCTATCGGGTTCGCTCGATCTCTGCCTTCTTTCTACCCAAGGCTTGTTTCTTTTCCTCGTTGTCTAATAAATTGAGCAACCCTTACCTTTCACTTTCTTGGCTCTACCCTCGTACATTTACTTGCTGTTCTTACGGCCCGTAGTAAAGATTACTATACCTTCGGAACAGAGACCTGTATTTAATGTATAGAGTTATTTTAAAAATCTTTTCTTAGTGGTTTTTCGGATTATATTTATTTAAACAAATAGAATTTTTTTAAACTTTTAGTGTAATTTTTTTATTGTACAAATATGGATTATGTCATATTCTGAAAAGATGCTACAAATACTGTAAATAAATATATTTGTAATATGTAAATTTAAAATTTTATTTAAGCCAATTATATATATTCTTTAAATTTAATATAATAGGATTTGCAAACTAGAATGTATATAACAGTAAGCTTCAACGTTTAAAGTAACATACATGGATTTGCAAATATCTTCTAAAGTACATAATCATAATAGTGAAATTTTAATCCATTTAAGTTATGAAATTTTAACTCGATTCTTAAAAGGGATCTATGAATTTTGCAGAAGTTAAAATGATGAAAATTCATTTAAGGTTCCAGTTCACTTGAAATTTGCGAGAAAGCTTCTAATATATTTATGCAAAGGGCACGTGACATATGAAATTTATTTATGCACTTACTTTTTTTGAAATTTGCGGTATGGATGAAATCATACGAAAAATGAAAAAACTGGGACATATTTTCACCGGTAATATACAAATGTAAAAATAAAGCACTTGAACAGATTTAATACGCACGTTTGTATAATAATTTTAAATAATTATTGACCTTAAGAAGTAGTTAAAATTTGATATGAGCATTCTCCTTTTCGATTTTGATCAAATATAGCACTGAAAGAAAAATTTGTAAATTTCTTAAAAAATTAATCAAACAATTCTTCTTTCTTATTCTTTTATAAAGCATTATTCATAAATAACTGGAATGATTATCTCAATTATGAATAGAAAAAAAAATCAAATTTAGTTGAAATTTTAAATTAAAAAATTTTAAGGCTTCGTACTAAATGCTAATGTTTTTTGTAGCTAGATATCAATCAAAACATTCTTCAAGTTAGTTATGCATATCTTAGTAATAATATAATCATAGTAAATAATAATAGTTTTCGATACAAGTACGAATGTAGTTTTAATATTTGTGCGAAAAAGTTGATTTTCGCACGAGGATGAGATTAAAGCCGGAGAGAAGCGAGAGAGGTAGTTGTCCATGTCGAGAATCAATTTGGCACGTGTTTCAAACAGTTTTTTTTTACAAAGGATGTACATTGCATTCAAGAATTTTGCAAAATATATGAAGTGCTAAATCACGCATTCTGTATCAAAAAACTATATATTTTCTGTGTGAAAAATAACACATATGAAATTATTGTGTAATGGATAATTTGTTGTATAATAACTATATGAAATATATTACGAATTTTTTTATAGAAACTTTTAATAAAATTAAAAATTAATTAACGTTAGTTTTGAATTTAATCATGTCATAAGTTAATTATTTTTTAACAAAAAATAATTTTCTTATATATCAACGTTATTGTAGGTATTATTTTCTGGGTCGAGATTAGAAATGGTTATTAATATTAGAGATGCTTGTATTTTCATTTTCATCTAATCAAAGCTTTTAGCTTGATTCGTATTTATAGCATCGCTTTAGTATGACTCGCAGTAGATACGATCCCGACAACGAGACATTATTGGATGCCCGGGATGATAGGGTCATTTTGTCGGCGCCCAACTTTTATCTCCCTTACCTTCCTGCTCTTCTTTTATAAAGCATAAAATTATCCTCTCAACAGTACTTCGTAAAGCGAATTTATTTTCCGCTTTAATGAATCTGTCTTAAGAAAAGCCATAATTTTAAAATTTCGTTGAAAAAAGATGTCTACGGTACAGGGGGTTTTCGACCCTGTAAAATTAATTAATCTGAGATCGTCTGTACCGCCGTGTCAGGAGCGCTAAATGAAGAAGTTACAGCATGAACCTCGGTGAAAATTTACTGAAAGCTGGCTAAAGTTAATTAAATAATATAAGAACTAGATTTTTCTTATTTATTAAGTTAAAAGTCTGTAATTTTCTTCAAAATTATATTATATTTCTATGGCTTCCCATAAAAATTGAATTATTAAACTAGTTCATTTTTTTTTAAATCGAGTTTACACCGCTTTTGTGGGCTTAAGGGACCCTCTTTCGTATAAAATGTATAGATTTAACGAAAAGTTGTTATTCAGAATATATAGGGCATTACTATTAAGTGAATAAGCCCATTTTCAAACAATCATTTTCCAATCTTTTCAAATAAGTTCATTGTGATTTAAATATTGTTTCTATTTCTTTAATAGCCATTATCTAAAACTTTCAATTTCATTCCTTGATAAAACAAAAATTACAAAGCAATCCATCGATTGGCCAATAATCACCCAAATTGGGGTTAAACAAAAGTATACCCAGACCTCCGGCCAATCTTCATCTCGGAGCCCCTACCTTACTCAGACGTTTCTATCTCCATTCGCTTCGTCCAATATCGTTCTCTCTCGTCTCTTTAGGTCCGCTTGCGTTGCGGAGGGTCGATTGACGTATTGATTCCCAAGGCGATGCCACCACTCCCGCCGCTGCAGTTTGACCTTCGCCCGGATGTTTGAGCGCTCTTTACGGAAAAAGTCCTGCGGGGTCGTTTGGCGCTTTGCGCTAACGCTGGATGCCGATACAAGCGCGCTTCTAAACTTTCGAGCGCCGAGAGAGAAAGAGAGAGAGAGAGATAGAGAGCTGTATCGTTAGTCCGGATTGCCGTTCCGCTTTCGGGGCGTATGACCTATTTTATAGCCGGCGATGGCCATTGGATTCTTGAGGTTTTGAGGGCCGAAGTTTAAGCTTCTTTTTTGATTTGGAAATAATATCGCTTTGTGCTTGTTGGGAAGTATGGAAATATGAATTTGGAGGGTTGATTTAATTAGGGTTGTTTTGACCGTGCCTTGTATGTAAGTGCAAACTCATAAATGAGGATAACTGTTGTCCTATATTTGATTATTATTGCATTAAATTTGTAAACTGAAACTCCTTTTCTCTTTTATTTTAAATAATAGAATAAAAATAATTTTGCACTACTTTATTTGTAATAAATTTAAATCTTTCGAAGCCGTTGAAATCACTATTTGTAGATTCCCAAGTGAAATGGGTGAAGGTAGAAATCTACACAGAATATTTTATGGGAACTATAGAATATTTTAACTTTATAAGTCCTTTAATTTTATGTTTTGATTTACTTTGCTGTGGAGGTATCTTTCTTCAGTGTGATGCATATATTTTTATTATTGTTATCTAATTTTTGAGTATTTTAAATATAATTATTTTTTTAATATATACACCCAATAAAAACATCGGGCGTTTTGAATTTAAAGACTTACCTACATACAATTGAATCATCAAACTTCATTCCGTTGAACCACTTTAAAAACGATTTATTGAATCACAAATTCAATCGCAACCCACTGAATATCTCGAAAACATCCTTATAATCCAATTCACTAACCTACTTCGAGCTTGAATATTCAGTGCCAGACCATATCTATCCGTTCTCGCACAAAACGCCAGCTGCACACACACACTCCTTCCCTCTGAAAGCATGCACGAGGGATTACATCATTAAACGCGAATTGTGTACAGCGAAGAAGGCCGTTCCGCTCTCACGTCCCATTAATCAAAGGCCCTTAAAAGAGCGCGACGAAGAAAGCAGACGTACGCAAAGAACCCCTTTGAGCTTGCGAGGCCCTGGCTCCCCGTAAATAAACGCGACTCTGGACTCCCTTTTTCGCACAAAGGCGCGGGCTGCTGCTTTATATTGATCGATATCAGATAAGAGCGCAGCGCGAGAGACGACGGCGAGCGCAAGGAAAATCAAATGTCGAGCTCGAAAAAAGGACAAGGGCAAAATTGAATTTCGCGTTTATCATCGATGCTAAGCTTGGGACTGCTTGAGAGGGGATTCGTTCGTTGAACGCACGATCCGGTCAGTCGGAGTTTTCGCTTTTGTGAGATTCGTCATTTACCGTGAGTGAATACTATATGTGAGAGCGAAATAGTTTCTGGAAAAATGTTGAGGAAAATAAGTTTGATGAAAAATGAGAAGTGAGCTTTTCGCTCGCTGGACCTTAGTAGGGTGGTTGTTTGGCGATGGTCGACTAACGATCTTTCTTTGTATTTGATGAGCTTTAAGTGTGTTTACTTCAAGGCCACCTATTTATGCTGAATAAGAAATAACAATTACTGCTCTAGAAATCAAGTCGTGCAGAGAGTTATTATTACATCTTTTAGCAAACTTCACTTTAGTTGATTTCGAATTGAATTTACTTTCAATTCTATTTCTTATCTAACTTATAAAGCATATATAATCATTCAAATCATTACGATTACTTGTATAAATATAGTATATTATTGCGATTTCTAAGATTTACTTGATAAATAAGTAAAGTTGAAATAAGTTTTAGAAATTTCGAATGTATTTAAAGTTTCAACTGTTCTTTTGCCCTTGGAGACTTCTGAAACTCCTTTAGTCGTTTCACATATCATTCACGTAAAAACTTTCTAGCAAAGCATAAGCGACCTCGACAGGTTTAAATTTGATGTTTGGAGGCCCAAAAAATGGTCATCCTAAATATCAGATTTCCCCTTTATATGATAGACCCTAATAAATTGTCTTATCTAAATCTAGTTTTTTTCCACACCAACGCCGTGAGCATTACAGCCTGGGGCTGCGATTTTCTATTCTTTTGATTTATCAAAAAATAAAGAGAAATTATAATATAACTTAAAATTAACGAAAAATAAAATATGTTAAAGGACAGTTTATCTTATAATTTTATTCTCTTATAAAAATGAGTAAAACGTTAAATTTTTTATTTAAAACCATTTGTAAAGATCACTATACAACTCTGTTTAATATAAAGTTTCAAACATTTTTTCTTCGTTTTCTTTACCATAGACATTTTTTGAAATTCAATTTTAGAATATAAATCAGATTTGAAAGAGAAAGCAAAAACTGATTGAAATACACGGATAAATCCTTCCAAAACAAAAGCAAAAGCTGTTCCATGCAACACCTCTCTATATTTAATAGTAGCCAATGTAGTCAGCAAGTGGTAATTCGATTGAGATTTTCAGGATCCGCTAGTAAATTTTTGCTGATTCAGGCGATGAATTAGCCGAACCAAACACGCTTCTCTTTTTTTTCTACAACCGAAGCAAATTCCATTATACACGCGAGCCGTTCGAACGTTATTACGAGTTTGGACGTTCGGGAAAAAAAAATTGCTATCGCTGGGAGCGACGTACCGTGCCGGCGAATAGCTATAGTCTATAAAAGACCGATTTTTCACATACAAGGAGTGCATAACTGAGGCAGATTTCCGGGTATAGGCACGTGAAATGTCTGGCAAAAGTTGAACGCGATATTGCTCTCTTTAAAGAGTCGATGATTGGAAAGGATGAGGAGCGCGGAGGGCAGGAAGAAAAAAGTTTCCTTATTGAATTTTTACTCGTGGCTTATGATTGTTCGTCTGAAATTGAAATCTCGAAAGCGGGTTGCGTGCCTTATTACGGAGCTCAAGTATTTGGAGGGAGAATTATGACTTGAGAGATATATTGTCTGGTGATTCGATGTGGATCTTGTATAAATAATTATTGTGAATAAAGTGAAAAGTAGGAACTATAGATATTACTATAGAAATGGAGGTTTCAAAATTTAATGCAAGTATAACTAGAATTTTTTGAAAAGTTTTAATAATTCTGATTTAAATGTTTTAGCTTGTATTTTTTTAACTGTAGATATTTCTTTAATATTTGTATTTAAATGTGAAATTGAAAAAAGTGAATTATTGCTGAATTCAATAATGTCCCAGACTTACTTACGAAAAAAATTGAATATTTTATAAAAAATACTTTCAACGATTTATGAAAGGATCTTGTAAGTAAATTGTCTGAGTAAAATAAATGAGAAGATTTAAGAAGGGTACTGGTAATTCTAGGGTTATAGTCATTGACCGATACCTAAAAGTCTTGGAGTTCAACATCCGCTTTAGTATAAACTCGGGTTTTTTCCCAGAATATCAAACATAAATTTGATGGTATGCTTTTATGATTCAATCAAGTGTTGACCACCGCTGTCCAGGGGTCACTGAAATATTATTAAATTTATCAGATATTTTTATATTTTATGACAAAATATAAAAATTCATGATAACTTTTTTATAAATTAAATTTGTTCATTCATTATATTTAAATTGTTATATATTAAATGCGATTTTTGTAATTTATATAAAAATGTTTTATTTCTTTCATTTTTTAAAATGGATATCTGCAATTTTTAAATATTTCTTATTTAATAGTCAAGAAATAGCT
The DNA here is from genome assembly GCA_900480035.1 of Eupelmus urozonus. Lineage (NCBI taxonomy): Eukaryota > Metazoa > Arthropoda > Insecta > Hymenoptera > Eupelmidae > Eupelmus > Eupelmus urozonus. The sequence continues at coordinate 43,888 of UELX01000745.1, forward strand.
TAATCGCTAAAGCTCAAGTATGAAACTCGATTATAGAAAATGATTTCACGTAAGCATCTGCAAAATTTCAAGCGTGTGGACTCAGCTTTAACGAATCAAAGCTTTTAAAATAAAGCTTTTTCCATCTAGTGTTATAGCCTTTTTATCTGGTTCCTATAATCCAAACATTTAGATTGTTATGACCGATAAAAAAGGCGTCATTTTTCAAGTAAATAACACATATTTTAGATTAGATAGCTTATGCCTCGAAGAGAATGGTTTATCGACGATATTAATAAAAATTATTTAAGTTATAAAAATCCTGCCGAAAAAAGTAGAAATCGTGAAAACAAAAGACTGAATTTACACAAAATTATTAGATAAGTATTTTTGGTAATATTCGATAATTATTATCCATCATTTTAATTACCGTGAATAATAATAGATTTTGAATAGTTGCTTTTTTATTTTATTACATTAAAAAACATTTACTTGCAATCTCTTCTACTTTTCCATCTATTTTATTAAACAAAACTACCAAGATAAATTCTCTCTGAAATTTTAACTATCGCATGCTGAACACGCCTGTCATCTGTAACAATGCATCCCTAGAATCCAGCCCTCTCGAAACCGTAACACAAAAGAAGCCACCAATCGTATTTCAATAAATTATTCCATTATTCAGGAATCGCGCACATTTGCCAGTCAAGGAGATTAAACGAATTCAGGTGCTCTTCTGCAAAATTTATGAAAATCGCGCGCGTGCTCTCGCATCGAAAAAAGACCCGGCGGCGGTTTTACGATGTCGGCGTGTAAGAAAGAAAGAAAGAAATATCTGAAGCATAGTGAGCATCCAGAATATTCGAATTCACGATAACCGTTCCCTCATGAATTTTCGCGGACGGTTGGAATCGTTATAACTAGCGCGTTTTACAATTCGCTTTAATAGGCAGCTTAGGGAGGCATATTTTGTTTATCGATTTGTGGATTGGGCGACTGTCGATGAGGTTATTAACAAGTCAACTCGCGGTGAGATTGTGCTTGTAAAATGCCGAAAGAGGTGTTCGAGATATTTGTAAGGCAAATCGTTTGAATAAGTTAGTTAGTGAGCAAGTAGTCAATTGCTCGAGCTGTAAGTATTTATATAAAAATACTTCTTGAAAGTATTTATTAAATAGTATAAAATAATTAAATATTATTCTTTTAATCCCTTTAAACAGATAAATAAAAATTTGATTATAATTTGATAGTTTGAACAACAGAATATAGGTATTTTTTAAAACAGAAGTGTTTGAAAATTAGCACATGTAGATTGAATAATAAATTTTGAATAATTAATTTTTTCATTAAAAATAAGTTTGTTTAAAATTCAGCAGATGTAAATGGGGGCTCGTCTGTAGTTGAGCTAGGTGACTTTGCAATGTCTCGACGAGATCCCAAAACATTCAGACTGTCAATTTTAGTTTAGTATTCTGCAGTAAGAATTTAATGTAATCGCACATTTCACTACTTATCTTGCTTGGCCCAAAGTGTACTTTGCACCGCAGCTTACAATGTTTGCGAAATACGCGATATTTCATAAGTTAGCTTAACCCCATCTGTAATTTTCTAGGCGTTTGAGAGTTTCGGAGACAGAATTTTCAAGTCAGCAGTAAATTACGCGGGGTGAAGGAGCCTCATGATCTCTTAAATCTTAAAAGAAATAGAACTTAACTATAGTCTATGAGGTAACCAAAAGTAGATTAAGCCAAAAATTAAACAATTCTCACTGAAACATCGCAACTTAAATATCAATTTTAATCAAATGTAAGTTGGCTACTTCACTGCTTTGAATAAAAAATATTCCATTATCTAAGCTTCTCAATGCAGCAATGTTTTATAAACTCTCGTAGAGGCTAACGATGCCGTAATACAAACACCGCGTTAAGTAATCCTAATAAAAACTGCAGACGCGACTATCTCTGCACCGAGAGCTGGCTCAGTTTACTCTGCTCGGAGCTAAGGGTCAGGAAAATTACGATATTTGTCGTGGAAATTTTCACGTTTATACAGCGCGCTTTCGCCATTTAATACGACCTCGTGGCACGGGACGAAAAAAAAACAGCAGAGCCACGAAAAATCCGGCTATTAAATTCCTCCGTCGTGAAAAAAGCGTTGAAACCCAGCACTTTCAGATGCATAAGCACGCAAACAATGAATATTAATGGGCCCGGCTTCAGTGGTTATTAGGTTATCTCTTGCTTTTTTTCGGGTTAATCCAACCTTAATTATTTTCATATAGTGCGCCGCTTCTGCCTCGTAAATAAAGCTGGAATCGAAAGATGCAGGCGGGCATTTGTTCACCGCGGGTGGCTACTTTTGCGGGCTATAGTTTCTGGACTGCATCCAGCGGTGTGGCCAAAAACAGCGCGAATATTGCGCGATCTGTAAGCTCTGTCCAGTTCTTGTGTCAAGAGAGTCGTGAGTTGGAGTTTAATGTTGACTGTCGTGGATATGCATCATGTCGCGTCGTGTTATTTGGCGAATTTCAAAAGAGAAATTAGTTTTTGGAAGTATTCTTGATTTGATTTTTTCTTTTTGTTTTTAAAATTAAAATAATATTTGAGGCCAAGTGAAATAAGCGGTGTAGAAATATCTATACAGAATATTTTATGGAAATCAAAAATAGTGTTGTAAACATTCATTAACTAGTTTGAAAAAATTCTTTTGTAAAGATTATATATATATCATTAGTGAGCTACGGCTTCTGACGGCATGACAAATTGACAGCTGACGGCTTCCGATTTTTATAAAATTTACATTAACTTTCTTTAAAACATTATTTATGTTATAATGTCAGTAATGTCAATAAACTTGAAATTTGACACTGATATTTTTCTGACTATATTATTTTTTAACAAAGTCAGTGGAACTTTTTTGAAAAACAGATACCTTCAGCTTCTAGTAAAACATATAATCTTTACAAAAAAATTATCTGTATTTTCTGTACATGTTTACAACAGAATTTTTGTTCTCATAAAGTTTTATTGTTTTTATAAAATATTTTGTTTTGGGTAATTATACATTTGACTTATTGTTCATATGTATGTTTCATTAATCATAAATTAACAATACTCAACTTTATAACTTATTGTTTAACTTAAGTAAATTTAATAAGTTTAAAGCAATTAACAGCATTAAAAAAACTCTTAACAAACGAAAATCAGGAATAATGCAGCACAATCCAAGTACAATAGACACAGTCCTCTGTACTCATAGCTTTCTGCGCTGATGGCTCTAGACAAATAATAGCCATAAAATCAACAGTAAGCCAAACACTTTTTTACAACGTTCAACTTAACTTACAGTTCAAGCTCGAGCGGCGCTTGTAGAGTAATGGAAACAGAGAGAAGGCGAGATCTTTGGCTCTCGATTGCGTTTAATTTATAGCCCCGCGCGCTGCAAATCCTCTCAAATGCTCTCAACTTGAACACTCGCTGTTGGCATCGATTTAATTGTATCGTGAGAAATTGATTTTCTACTAAACACTTTAAGGGTAGTTAAGTTCTTGTGATTTAATTACGCAATCGAGCCTGAATCAGTTTCCTCGGTAAATAAGAACGCGGTATTCATTAAGCTCTTTAGCGGTGTACATTGCAAGCAGTAAGCCGTAAATATTATTTACGTTTTACCTGGCTTTTAGTACTAGGCTCTTTACAAGTATTTTATAATCTTGCAATATATTATAAAAAGTATTGAATGTTTAAAATTAATTTTTTTTTCCAAATATTCAATTAGTTACAAGTATGTCGGCATAATATTTTTTACAATCTTTTACTATAAACATCGTTAAAATTTGCTCAAAAAGTTTGACCCAATACTTCTTGCCATTCCGAGAAAATCTAATAAGCAGACCATTATAACTATCCTCATCATTCATCAGCACCTTTTCAGCAAGGTATAGAATAAATACTTCTTGCTGGTTGTATACGAAACATAAACAGCGTCGCCTGTTCAGCTATTAATTATCCGTTTCTTCAGCGGACTCGCCCGTAAGTTATGGATTAATCAAGTCTGACTAAGAGAATTAGGACGCGAGAGCGCAGGAAGTCGGTACATGCGGTCGCGTAATTTTCAAGGATAAGAGACACTGCAGGAGAGAGCGTGCCTTTAAAGAGCGATTACGAGCATTTATGAGGGGGCGGGGAGAAGCTTTAAGAGCGGTCCGGTTCGCGCGCTGCGGCTCGATTTACAGGATTGTTAAATTAATATGAGACGCGCGAGATTGGCTCTATATACTCATGAGGGAGATAGGATCGTCGTCTCTCCAGGAAAATTCTTTTTGAATCTCTTGTTATAAAAGAATTTTAGTGGATTGACTTCGTCGTTTAAAAATTTTTTTTGCTATTTATGTAACAATAGATGTTGTGAAAAGATTGGTTTTTAGGTATGGTGTTCTGGATGGTTCGAGTAGTTATTCGCTCACTATTATAAAATTGACTAAATATTTCTCGCTCCTTTTTTTAAAACAAAAAATCCTTGAGTTAAAAATAGGAATTTCAATAATCAAGGAGCTTCTTTTCCGTCTTGGCATGTCAATCGATAATTGTATTAATAGACAAGCCAAATTGAGTGCTACTCCAAGCAAAGTTCATACAGCTGAAATTCGCTCCGAGATTCCTTGAACCGTATATTTGAGGTGTATCGATTGAAAAAACCTCACAATTCTAATTTCTCCTTACAAGCGCTCGTCAATTCAATTTCGAGCCACTTAATTATTCAGAATCCTTTTCATCTATAGACCGCTAACTGTGGCTATATCGAACCCACAAACTTTATTAAAGCCCGGTTTGTTATCAGCAATTACAGAAAGTCAGATTTTTATTGAAATTTTTAGTTAAAATAAATATTTTTATGCAAGTCGTTCTACAAAATATGCAGCTTTCAAAAGACATATTTTTTCGGCATTGAAAATTATAGGATAATTCTTAAATTGTATTATTAAGTAAATAATCAATAATACTTGGATTAATAATAAGCAGATATATTTCACATGTTTTAACTATTAAACTGTTCAACTGTTTCAACTGTTAGTTACTAAACAAGTACAGTTTCTATGTACATTTTCTACCCTAGTTTTACCCACATATAAATTTCTAAACCACTTTAGCTATTTTTTCAATCATTTCTCGAATCTCGATACGCAGACATCAAAGCCACTATAAACCCATCCTGCCTCTACCTTTCCACCTACTCTTCTCAGCCACGCATCGAATTTTCGTTCATTCACACACGCCCAAAGAATCCATTCCTCCAATCCTAATACACAGCATCCCCGAATCCACTTCCTCCCGCCGACACACGCGCGGCGAGCCCACAAAGCCGAGCGAGCCTCTCGGGGCGACAGAAATTTTAAAGATGCGAGCCAGAAAGCGGCTTTCGGCGCCTCCGGGAGCCTCCTCGCCCCGACGCTGCATTATGCGGGCGAATCTCGGGCATACGTGTATCGGACTCCTCGGCGAATTCCCAAAAGGATTCTATCCTTTCCCGAGGGCTGTGGCATCGATCGGCGAACCTCAGCGCGATGACACGCGTCCATCTGGCCTCGCGGAGAACCGATTGAAATCCGATTCCCTCCCGCGAGCTTTGAATTTCTATGTATAATGCGTTTACGCAAAAGCGACAAGGTGGATACGGGCTGAGGATATCGGCGGGCATGATGCTTTTGGATATGTAGAGCGAGATTTGAGGGGGTGGATGCGGAGGATAATTTTTTTTTTTATTTGGTTTAGGTGCTTTTTCTTGGTTGAGATTTGTTGGGGGTGGAGTTGGGCGGATGTTGGTGGGATCGATCGATCGCTCTTTGGCTTGAGAAGGTAGTTCTTTTTTCTCGCGTTCTTCTCTCTTTCGTAATGTCTTTTTTCTTAAATGCATTTCATTTTTATTTTAAGTCATAGAATTATATTCAATACTACTTGTAATTGTATTTAGGATTTAACTTTTAACTATAGTATTGTTAGCCAATCGAAATCCAACTCTAATCATAGTCGGAGCGCAAACTGAATACTAATAATTTTCAGAACTTTACTTTTTTATGTAATTTTGTACTAAATCACAAACCACGTTATAAAACAAGCTGAACCTACAGACAACGAAATAAAAGTAGTTCGCAAAGCTTTATTCGCAAAGTGCGAAGATTCAAATCGCTAGCATTAAAAAGACGCATCCGCACAGTAACACAAATAACAATCACGATATCTCCGTCAGAATACGATCTCTTCGGGTCATTCTTTACATCCTTCGCTATATTTTACCCCGTCCGTCCTCCCCCACCCCTCCTATGTCTCTCTCTTGCTCAATGTCTCCATGAGACAGCACAAAGCTCGCGGAACTTTTCAGATTCTCACTATTTTTAGTACGGAAGTGGAGCGCGACGAGAGTTTTGTTTGCAGAACTCATTACGCGAAAAAAACGCAGGCCGAGAAATAGAAAGCAAAGTAGAGAACGGAGCGAGAAGAGCAGACCCTATAGGCGGGCATAGCAGGCTTGTTTCATCGGTCGCGCGAACGATTCGTTCCGATCGATAAAGCGACAATGTGATTAACGCGAGATCGAATGGAATTCGAGCTCTACGAGCGCGGCGAGGCTTTATTTTTCTTCGCCGCGCTGCTCCTTCGTGAGAGATAAGACTTGCATTTGATATTTTCTCGATTCTTTGAACGAGTCGGCGCGCTTACTTTGAGGATGCATTATCGTATAGATCTTTAGAGATGAAGTAATCTTGTATTTTTTAAGTGGTTGCTTTTAGGTTTTTATGATTGTTTTTGTAATTAGTGACAATTTTAGAAGCAAAACAACTTATTGTTACTATTGTTGATCATTTTTGTAACTGTAATTAGGTTACACAATAGTAATGAAAAAATTTACTTGAACAAAAAATTTGAACAGTTCTTGCATTTGTTAACAACCTTCTCTTATTTAAAAATATTGAAACAATCAAAATATTGATAGAATTAGCTAACAAGTAAATGTAGATTCAAAGAGTCATTGCTTTATTTATTTATAAAATTTATTTAAATGTCATATATATTAATTGATTTATAATTATTCATATTTTAATTAACGTAAAACATTACTTCTAAATATGGATATCAGAATATTAAACAGAAATAAAACACAAAATAAATTTTAAATATATAATATGGATTTTTTCAGTTATTCAAGAAAAAGAGAGGAATATTTCGTTAATGCTGGAAAACTGTAGATATTAAATAAATATTATTAATTTTAATTCAAATAACACTTTTTAAATTAACCTGCTTATCTGATTAAAACTGTATGACATAAATTTCTTAACAGTTAACACTAACTTCGCAAACGTTTATTGTATCTTAATTATTCAGATGGAAGTTTAAGGTGAAGTTAAGGATAACCCAGTAGCCTGAAGCCAATGTATGCAGAACAGATCAACTTCAGACCACCGTATAATATATATATCAAATAACAATATTGCCCTATAACACTGGAATTATTCAAGAGAAACAGTGCACTTGGAATATCAAAAGCATTTCAACTAGAGAATAGTAAAATTTCATCCTTCTTTCACAAGAAATATCATCTCTAAAGCATTGCAGAACACCATTCGATTTTCCCTACTCACTTTCTTTATCATACTTTTAAGTCCAAGCAATAAAGTTGAGAGTTGCAACTGCCTTCTCGCTTTCTCTTTCACTGTCATGCGCACATTTCTTTGATGTACTACCTAGAAGTAAAAAGAGAGATAGGGATGCAAGAATAGAGAGAAGAAGAGAGTATGCGTATGTGTATGTGTGTGAGAGAGAGAGAGAGAGAGAGGGGGAGAGAATCGGAGGATCGACGTCAGATGCAGGGGGGAAAAGGCCGCGCGACCTAACAATGGCAGAACTCGGACGGTTACACAGATACACTCTCGGAATTTCTATCTATATCCGGCAGCCGAGAGCAGAACTCGGGCCGAAACTCAATCTTCTCGAAGCTCGCCCGTCGCCGCCGCCGACTGTGAGCGAGAGAGAGAGACAGTCCAGTGTGTATGTAACGCAAAGAGTAGCAGTAGCGGCGGCATAACGAGTGGCCCCTGGGAACTGAAACGTGCCCGTTTCGCTTCAGAGTTCAACTCACCCCCCGCTCTCGCTCTCTCTTTCGGCTCTATACGTATATACATCAAAGCTCGCGTGCCATTTCGCCGATTCAAGCGATCCGTGGCTCGTCACTCTATTTGCTGTCCGCCTCGACTTTGTAGCTGCATTCTCGGAGATAGTTGCGGGGACCATGCCGAGTCCGTTTTACGGCTGTGGCGGTCCAGTCGACCGACGATGTAACTTTGGCTTTCGTTTTTTTTTTGTTATGGCGCTCGATTCATTTGATGTCCGCTGCGAAAGTTGTTTATATATTTTAGGGATTTTGCGGAATTATCAAATAGCAAATTGCGTAAAGTTTGAGTGTTAGAAGTGCGAGAACGGTTCAATCAGATGTAATTGTGGGTGCTTTGCATAAGATATTTATTTTGATTTGAAAATTTCATTTAGAAGTTTCAAAGTCCAAAATGGAATTTTGAATTCAGCTTGCAGTTTCGTTATTTGCGCGCATTCTGCGCTCGCACTAACTTCTTGCATACCTTAAAACGAAAATAGTCGATTCAGTGAAAATTAAAATAATGCTTTCAATCTAAATTGTCTTTGACAAGATCGACAAACATTTAAACTCTAATATTTTGCATCTTGATTCTTTCAAGAAAAAGTAAAACATTCATAATTAGGAAAAGACTTGACGACAACGTAAAGGAACTAATAATTTCTTTGAATGGATAGGTGCGCGTTGAGTCAGGTCACGCTTGCCATCATTTATTACTAATATTCCAAAGCAAAAGCTTTACTAAGACTTCGCTGCAGTACTGCTACTTTAGTAGATTAATGATGGTGGATGAAATCTAGAGCAGGGGGATCTAATGCGGATCACTTAAACTCCACTCAGCACTAACATTTCTCGTATTGTAAATGGTACATTTGAAGAACCAGTTAAATGTATCTTTAATATGTTGAAAGTATCTTTATAACTTATGTTCAGCGATAAATTTTTATTAATTTCGGGATAATATGAAAAGTAACATAAAAATGCTTCGTTTACCAAATTACACCGTTTTATTCTCTTATTCATAAAACATCTTTGAAAGATAAAAAATGCTTACTAGAGCGGATTTTACGTTCGAAATCTAATTTGTTAAAAGTTGTCACAGCTTGATTATAACGTATTACCATAACATAAATTACAAACTATAACGTAATAATAACTCCTTTAGAAAATAAAATGTCATTTGTAACTTCCTCATCCCAAACTTCATCATCAGCCAAAATCCAAAATCCATTCAACCCTATCTTATGACAAGCGCGCAAACATCCAAAAAGCCTACAAACCAACCTTGTAGAATTACGGCGAGCCTCGGCTCTAGTTTCTCAATTTCCCCCCTTCGTTACGCCGCCATTCCATCTGCCTATCAGTTCTATTTGTCTCTGGGCCGTCCTGCCTGGCTAGATCCAGCAAGCGATTCTCTCTCCCGATTGTTCTCTTGACGACGTCGAGTGGCGCGTGCATGCGCGCGAATGCCGCCTCGAAACGGAAATTGTTCTCAAGGGTACTAGTGCGCCCCGACGCTCTCTAAGCCAACAGCCGTTTGCTCAGGGGCTCGACGGCTTGTAAGAGAGCTTCGCTGCGAATCGAAGCTCGTAATGTCGAGGTGGACAAATTGAAGAATCGTCTTTGTAAGCGGGAGATGGGAAGGGAGGGTTTTTGATGCAATGATGAGATTTTTGGTGAACGTGGTTGGTTTGTTTTTGTTATGGAATCGAGGGTGGAAGTTTGATGGATGTCGTGAGGTAGGTCTTCCCTTAATTCGTGTGCAGGGGGTAAAATAACGGATAAACTTTTGTTTTTCCTTATCTTGTTTGGATTCACTTTGCGGTAATTTAGTTGGGTTAAGTTTGGGCGCATCGTGCATGTAGCCCAGGAGAGTCTGTGTTACATTATTTCCTTCCAGTAATGTAATTAATAATTTTGTAGATGAAATTTACTAGAATATGTTTGAAAAACACATAAAAATTCAATTTTATTTTTATTGTTAATGTTAGGCGAAAATGAAATTAAATAAAATAAAAAGAAAGTAATTCGCTTTTACTTCTTCGAAACTAAGAATAAGACGAAACAACTAAAAATACCACGTGCATTAAAAGTTAAGAAAGGAACCCTCATCAGGATTGTTTATATACTCTCAAGTATAATCAGAAGAAAAACAACGAAGAAAAGCGACCAATTCCCAAGGCCCCGGATATTCCACGCTCTTTTTCCTCTCGCATTCGCCATCGCGTGCATCGGCACAGTGCGCTCATTTTATTTCATTCTCTTTTTCCTCTCTTTCTCCACTAGAACGAGCTGAAAATACGTGAAGCGTGTTTACAAGGTCTCCTTCATTGAGCAGCCCCCCCTCCGGTAGTCGCGTGGAAATAAGGGTTGAAAGACTTCCTCGGGCGCGAGGCCGTGCAGCGCTTCCATTGTTTTTTTCCGTCCTCTCGTTCTCTCCCCCTTTCCCTGCGTCACCGACTTCTTCTTCTGCTCCTTTTCGGTGTTTCCGGCCCACTGGTTTTTACGTTCCAATGGCGCGAGAAATGATAAAAAATCGCGGCGAATTTTTTTTTAGGAACTTTAGCTTTGCTATGTAGATGAGTTTGCGTTTCTGTAACAGTTCGTATAGTGCACTGTCATAAAATAATTTTTATTTTAGTGAGTTAAGTTGTGAAATTTTTTACATTTTAAAAAGTTACATTGGTTTTTTCTATGATTGTTATGAACTAACAATCCGTGAAAGAAAATAATATTTTAAATATTATTTTGTAATGAACTTATAACGAGATTAATTATTTTAATTTTAATTAATAAAAGTTAGAAGAATCTGTATAGTTCATTGTTTTATTCGATATCAAGAATATTTTTCTAAAAGAAACTTATGAAACTAGGATCTGTTGAGGTGTCTGACAACTCTCGGCCGTTACTACTTACAGCGCGCATACCGTGTTTACGTATATTTAGAAAACTTAATGATTTTTTAAAACAAAATAAAATACGAATTACAGAATCTCAGAACAACAGCAGAAATGGAGGGCTTTATCCGATTAAAACTTTTGCCTAAAAATACAACTTCTGTTTAAAGTTAATTTATAAAATTTAGAAAACATAAAACCCAATTTTATAAGTAATCGTAAAATATTCACAAAAATCAAGAAAACCGTATCATTTATCCAATAATACATGTAAGAAAATCGTGCCTGTATTTGCCTTCATCAAAGTAAAACTCCACAAACTTTCTCCCACGCGGAAAGTGCCTCCCGGCTACATCATCAATCTCGAAACATCCTCTCGCGCTGTTTTTCTTATCTCATCTCTCGCATCACTTCGGCAAAAATTCCACGCCCATATTTATTAAAATTGGATAAACTGTCTCCGGCCGTGTTCCCGTTATTTTTTTTTTCCAAATCCGCAGTCGATAGCGAGTAATTTTCCAATGCGAAGGGAGGAAGCATCGGCCGAATCGCCTCTATTTACTATCTCCTCCCGAAGGATTGAGGGAGCCTGCCGGGAAAAAGGCAGGTCCTTCGTCAAGCGGGAAAGAAAAATTATTGGCGCGATAAACGATAGCTGACGAGCAAACGGTCCATTTCTTTACTTTTCGGCTGGCTTTAGGAGCGCGAATCGTCCGAGCCCGGACAATCGGGGCCGAAATCACGATAAAGCCGGCTTTCGAGTTTTATTCGGACTTTTTTTTCGAGCACGAGCTCGGCCCCGTGGGGTCAATCCTTTGGGGATGCGTTTTTGCCAATGGGGGCGCAAGTCCTTCCATTGATCGTCGAGGTGCGCTATCGGGGAGGAGGATCGCTCGTTTCTGTCATCGTGAGATAAATATAATTGTAGCTGCCGTTGGGAGCGCGCGTGTGTATGTGGATATGTGATAAGGCTTTTTTTTATGTCGAGACATCGGTTTGTGTACTGTAGGTCGGAGTTTTATTAGGAAAGTTGTAGGGAGAGCAAAATAAAAATAATGAATTTTAGATTAGGGATTGTACTGGTTGAGGGAAAGTAGATTGTTTACTTGTTATTTAAGAAAATTATGTATAATGTATTTTTACAGCGTTTTTTTTTTTTGTAAATCTGTACTATTCTTGTTTTTCGAACGTCTTATATTTGTAGTGGAAGTTTTGAATCGAATATTATCCTTTTAGATTGAAAAAGCATAAAAACATGATTGGAGAAATACAATAATTTACATTGCCAGTTAAAAGCAGCATATAAAAATTTCCAATGAAACATTTTTCGATTGATAAATAAAGTTATCACGTTACAATGAGAGTTTATAGCAAAACGCAGATTTAAAAGATATTTGAATTCACGTTAACTAACTGTATCATGAAATAAACTAAATTGAACAATACTACAATTAACATGCTGAAATTTTTATCCCAAGCTTTCGAAATCGTTATGCAGTTTGAACAAGTAAAGCGGATAACCTACTTTTTTTTAGTTAAAAACATCGCTCTCCAAAATTTTCCTGCACGGTTTCTTTTTCATCAAAATTTTTTATAATTACTTTTTCAGCGTCCCAATGGTAAACCTTAGTATGAAACTCATTTACACATTAGGTTGTTATAGTTTCAAATCATGAATATTCCAATATTTTTCATCCAGCTGGTCCGCGTTTGCTTGAATATGCAACTTTAAAATTCAACCTCTAGGACAACACTGAATACAAAAGAGATTTGTATTCAAGATGTCTTTAAAAATTTAAAAGCGAAAAGACAAAGCTATTTGTGGCAACATGAAATGATTTATGCATGAGAAGCACTAGCTTTCTCATAAGAAACATTTTCTTCCTCGAACTTTCCATTTAGAATTACAGTGCAAATTACATGTAAAAGTCCGTCACCTCTGTTTTCACTTAGAGTCCCTCACTGTAAAATATAAATAATTTCCCGGTTAATACACAAATGGAATCCAAATATTATCATTTCGAAAGCATAAATCTGAAATAAGTCCATAAAAAAAGCAACAAACCATACAAATAACCCGTAAAACCTCTATTACGTAACGAGCCCCCAACGGCTCTCCGAAACACTCTCGGCCTCGCGCGTATATAAAAACATTTATTACGTCTGAGCGAAGCGGCATCGATACACTCGCGGCCTGATAGGCTCGGAAAAACTTCTTTGATTGCGGCACTTTCGCGGCGAAAACCGCCTCGTAAAACAGGGCTAAAGCCGGGGGCGCGTTGCGTAAAAATAGAGAGGGCAGGGAAAATGGAGCAATAAAAATTATCCGCGGATGAATTCTTTTCTTTCGGATCGCGCGCGGAAGCGACATGTTTACCGCGCCGTAACCAGTCTCGTAATAACGGCCATTTCGATCGGCTACGCGAACACACCTTGCTCTGTCCCTCGATATCCTCTTCAGCCGTGTAATACACGTGGACGACGTTGATGCAAGGCCGTTGGAAGAGAGGATAAAGTAAAGTTGTGAGAGAAGATATTGAGAGGATCGAGAGGGTGAGAGAGCTGTTTTTTTACGAGATGCAATTTATGTGGACTGTGTTTGTCTGCAGAGTCTCAAAAATGTTGCTACGGCGACGTGTTAGCTTGATACGTGGTGAGGATGTGATGTATTATGGGAGGAAAAGATTTTGTGTTCTATCGAGATTTAGATTGAAGTTGGGATATTACAATAGTAGGATTTGTACCTGATATTTGAAAGCTTTTTTGACATATTTCTTTAAAAATTATGGATATAACATTAAAAAAATATTCGTATAATTAAATATACTAAACAAAAATTATCTCAATATTTTAAAATGTACTTTATTTATTTTTATTAATTATTATATGCCAGTGTAAAAAATTTTAAATATAAATAATGTAAAAAATTTACTCCCGCTTTACAAACATCCTATTCTGTTGCAAATAGAATATTTTTCTTTATCATTTTAATTATCTTAAAATTAATTTAATTTTTTTAAATTTAATACAATTTGCTTTGCCAGTGTTTCATATAATATAAAAATAACAACACACACAGAGTAAAATTTATTCAGTTAATTAATCAAAATAATTTATTCTGACTATTTATAAAATAAATCACTTCCCTCGCGCATATAATACGACGTAATTTATTTATCTCAAACATGCACGTCTGACTTTCCGCGCATCGATCTCTCCTCCACTTCCGCGGAAATCGCCCAAACACACCGGAAAATTTTTTAAGCCGCGCGCTCCGCTATATAACCCACCTAAGCGAAATGAAAAAGCATAAATTTTTTCCCAAATACCTCCGCAACACTCTGCCCCGGACACCGAAGCTCATTAATCATACCGAAATATTCCGAGAATTTTTTCCCCTCTCCAGCATCTCCGTCCACCTAAAAAACTATATTCTCCGCGTTATTACGTCAGCCCGAAATTCCAAACCGAGAAAAAGAGATAGAGCTACTAGGCGATACAGCTCATAAGCAAAGCCAGCGCGTAAAAATCCAATTGGCCGTGAGAGAAGAACTCGGGCCGAAACTGAGCGGCCGGATTCTGCGCCAGCAAGAGGGTCGAAAGCATCACAAGAGCGGATCATGCTGCGCTCGACAAATTGCGGCATCGATCGCTCTTTCGCCCATGCAGCTCAGCGCCGTCGATTTGACGCTAACTAAGGTTTTTGCTCTCTCGGCTTACGAGCGAGCGTGTAGGTGTCGATGATTCGCCACTTAACCGACTTCTTACGCGCGAATCCGGACGCGGAGGGCTAGACTCTCGGTTTTTTTTCTTTTTCGAGCTTCTTCACGCCTCGCGCAGTTGGGCTGCATTCGGCTTCTTCTAGCCGCGACGCAGGGCTGACGCAGCTCCCCCGGGGCCATCTTTGAAGTCTCGAGCGCCGTGTGTTTTTTAGCCGCCACGCCACCGCTGGGAATAAACGAGAGCCGGGCTATCACTTTTGCAGACTGTATTCTTTTGCCACTTTATCGTTCTCCTTTCCTTCCTCCTTTTATTCGAGATGAGCCTTTTGCCAATTTATGAGGAATAAATTTTTAGCCCCGACGATAAAGTTGTATTTTATATTTTAAGCCGGGGGTGAATGATTTATCGTCGGCCGCGCATGCTTTATAAGTCATTCATCAATTTCAAAGAGGCTGCACTTAGAGCGGAGATGTTTAGGGTACATTTATTAAAAAAGGGTACATATATTAGAAGCTCACTGATGGTGCGATTTTAAAGCCATTAGGGAAGAGTGAATAAGTTATCGTCGGTTGTATCTTTTTGCCGTTAAAAGTTCCTTTACAAGAAGTTTAATCTGAAGAAGCTGACAGTTTAGCGATTGATATTTTCGAGTACATCTTGTAGAAGTTTTGTGATAGCAAAAAGAAGTTTTTGGAAAATATTTTAGAAATATATTTTAGGGTATTAATCAACGAATTACACTGAGTTTAGAAAATGTACAAATGTAGATTAGCGCGCGTGTGTATGAGTATATGTGTGCGTGTGCGTATGTCCAAGATTCTTCTTATTGTTTGATAAAAGGAAAAAATGGTTCGAAAAAATATTTCTCACTACTTTTTGTGAATACAAATAAGTATTTGTTAATGCTTTTATTCTATTTAAATTTACATTTTCTTTAAAATGATTTTTAATTTTTCATTGTTTTACGAAGATAATAAAATATTATTTTCATGTGACTTAGTTTCTACAACTAAAATAACTAACTTAATAGTTAAATAATCCACGTTACATTAATGATTTTCTATAAAATTTATTTCTTAGATTGTATATATATATAATACTAAAAACGATTCACATAAAAGAAAGTAATAGTATTTTTATGAGCTTTAGATATCGATCTGAAGTTGAAATTCTTAAATTTAATAAAAAAATCATCATGAAATATTATTAATAATGTATTCTTTTATCTAAAAAATATTTTTTTAAATCTAAATTAACACTTCTTTTCAAAAGCATGATATTTATTTCTGCATATTGTTTTAAGGCAACTAACTTTTATCTTTAGTTTTTATTGTAAAATTTGCTATACGGAAAGTAAATTCTTTTCAACTTTATATAGTCTTACGAATTATTTAAAAATTTTTAATCATCCAGTAAAAGAAGATAATTGTAAGTATTGTAAAAAGAAAAGTTCTTCCAGCCATTCAATACTTTAGCAACTTTATTACGTAAATAACTTTAAGGCACCTTCTTTAAACAATACTCTATAATGATGCAGCTCGAAAAAGCTAAACAGCACTTAAAAAAAGGCACTTAATTACACTTTTAATAAAGCTCGAGCACAAAGCTCAAAGCACCTCTAAAAAGGTGAATGTCCATCAGCCCGCCTTTGAAGTCTCTAAAACGAAGGAGCGAATTATGTTTAATCGATTGAAAAAGCACCGTCCCCCCTCTTTCCACCCTCTTAGCCACCTTTCTCCGAGTTCCTTAACCAAATCCGTGACATTACCAACAAGCGGAGCTAGATTTTTAACCTCGATTCATGAAAAGCGCCTACACGAGTAGCGGGCTCCAGCCGACAATTGTTCAGGGCGAGGGCTTTAAGTAGTCGCGAGAAGCCCGTGACAAAGAAGCCCAGAAGAGAAAGGAAAATTCTCGAGGCGAGGAGAAATAAAGGGGAATGTAAATTCACACCTCCGCGCAGCTGGCTCCCGCGCGCAAAACGCTTTTAAAGGGGATGCCGAGCGTTTTTAATGTATGCGCGCTCAAACGGATGTAAATGCGCGGGCTTAAATAAAAATCGAGCGTCTCCCTGGTGGTTTATTAGGCGCGTGAACGGTTATTTCAAGACGATTTTGAGGTTGAGCTTTAAGAATCGGCGAGCTTATGGTAATTGCTGCGTTTATTCGCGGGATAATGAGATTAATGGGCGAAGGACGTATTGAGAGAGACGGATATGCTTTGAGGGCGTAGCTTGGAATTGTTTTGTGATCGAACGTGAAATTAGGTAATGAAGTGTGCAGCAGTGCTTTAAATAAATTTTTCTTTGGTATTCAAATTCTATTTGATTTCTGTGTTAAGATAAAAATGTTTATTTGATGAGGTTTTTCATTTATAGAAGGAAAGTTGTCTTTTATTTATGTATGATAGTGCTATATAACTTATGCACTTATTCTAACTTTATTATATTTTACAGTCTTTCATTGACCGAAAACTTTGATCACTGTATATTTCTAGAAAGAGATAAAGTAAAAGATTGGATTGTCTGACTATACCACACTTTTTCTACTGAACCCGCAGTTCATCATTTTTATGCACTGAACAATGGAATAAGCCACGTTGACTCCAATCAAAAAACCTTCCCCTCCCAAACACAAGCATCATAACAAAATCGAGCACCCCGAAAACTCATCCAATTCACCCATCCAAAATTTAAAAAAGCATTCCGTAACAATACCCCCGCCTCCATACATCACTCCGCCTCCAGATAACGAAAGCGCAAATAAAAGCCACTAAACAAACAGCTCGAATCCGGCACGCATATTTAATCTCGAATTCCAGCCCACGCTGCTGCATATCCACGCGCGCCGAATACAGCTCGTCCCGTCGCGCGGGATAATTAAAGCTCATTGAGCGCATCCTCGCTTATTCGTCATGCATCGAGAGCGCACTGTGTAATGGAGGCGAAGTTCAGCCCCTCAGCCAGCGGCGGCCGAAAAGCCGTGGGATACACGCGCGCCGACGACATAATAAACGGCCCGTCTCCGGCGCGGCCGTTCCAAGGGATTTCAAGCGCGCGTCATGCGCCGTCCCGGACGAAAAATATTGCTTTTCGAGTTGAGCTCACCGCGGCACCGGGGGATGGATGCACGCGTTTACCGGGGGGTGGCCGCAGTAAAAGCAGCCGGCCGAGCGTGCGCTGATTCGGGGCACGATGTCGACGTGAATACGTCGGGCTCGGGAGCGCTGGGTAATGATGCTTTATAGAGATGGACGTTTACATGCTTTTGAAGGGGTAAATGTGTTAATGTAAACGTGGTGTAATTAGTCGGTAAAAGTTAATGGCTGGTGGGCTGGTTGTTTTGAATTTGCTTTGGCGCTGGATGTGAAATTGCGTTTTGTGAATTGTGTTTCTTTTATGCTAATTTCGGAGTTTGACGCAGTCTTCCGCGGCGAGGAGCCTTTCATTAAAAGTTTGCCGGAGTTTGGAAAACAAGTAGCCAAGATTAATTGAAATATTAATCGTTAAATTTCGCTTTCGCGTTTTTAAAAATTTCAATTGAACATTGTAGGTTAAGTGATAATCTAGGCCAGAACTGCCTGAACTTTCGGAGCGTGGTTTACTGAGAAATAATTTGAAGTTCCAATTAAGCTCTTTCATTTTTTTTCCTGTTATTTTCAAGTATTGAATATAATCAAAAGTTGATAAATAAAAACTACTTACTGTATTTTAATAAGAGCGTGCTCCTACGATCACTTCTAAATTAACCCTACGTTACCAACTGAAAAACTTCTGATTCATTATTATTCACCACAAACACATAAAACGACTAATAACACAACATTCAAAAAGAAAGACTCATCAACAGAATCACTATCATGTTAATGCTCCCTCACACACGCACAGACATTTCAATGACAAAGCGCAATCGGGCATCGTTTCAAAACAAGCCTCTCACACCCACTCATCCGCCACCCACGCGGACTTTCCACCCCCCCCCCCCCCCCCCC
>UELX01000746.1:0-62584 GCA_900480035.1 Eupelmus urozonus
ACCGGGGATGTGCTGACTGCCGCTGCAACTCCTTTTTCTTTGCTTACCTCGGCAAGCCGCTTGGCCGTGGCGTGAAGTTCTTGATACTTTTCGCTCGAATGTTGGCCATTCAATGATTGAATTGCAGTTAAATACGGTGATATATCCATTTTTATGATGATTTCATTCAGGTTTGATTATTAACTGAAACAAAAAATTCAGTAAATGATGTAGTCAATATTATGTAGTCTGTATAGAAAAAAAATTAAAATTAGTTTACAAACTTATTGAAATATTGATAAAAAATAATTTTTTGTAAATTATAAATATTTAACACAAAATTTATAAATCATATTTACAAAACAATAATTTAATTTATGCATAATCAAAATATTGTAATATTAAGGCCAAGTGGAAAGGTAAGGTAGAAATCTTTGCAAAGTGTTAAACGGGAACTAAAACATAGATTACATCAATTTTCTATAATTGTTATGGTCCACAATAAGTTAATAGAGTTTGTTTTATAAAAAAGTTTCATTGACTTTATTAAAAAAATTATTCATATTAGAATGTCGGTAAAGTTGATAAGATCGGATTTTTTTATACTAATATTTTTCTTTTTATAATATTTTTAACAAAGTCTATGAATTTTTTCTAAAATAAGAACTCTGTTAGAATCTTTTAAAAAAATACAAATCTTAAAAAAATATAATCTTAAAAAAAGGTTTTATATGATCTAATTAATTTTTATATAATTTTTTGGTTTCCCCCATAATATTTCACAGAGCAGTATTTTATATTTACAAAATATAATTAAGATATATTTAACAATATGTAAATTTTCTATTATAATTTTTTTTATTGGTAATAGTTATTACAAAATATTGGATATAAAAATCTCACTATTACGCTTTCTTTGATGACTACATCATCAGGAGCTTGTTGGGAATTCCCCTGCATAAACGGATTCAGTTTAGTAAGTAACTTATGTAGATATTATTATTATTTACAGTAATTTATGCTTTTATTATAAATTACCTAATATTATAGAGAATACTTTTCGAGAAAGCGAAAAAATTAAAAAAAAATTTTTATCCATTACAAATTGAAATTTTGCCAGTAAGTCAGAATCCAGGACAAATTAATATAATCACTTCTGTATGTTTCAAATACATTCACCTATACTAATATTCTGCAGTATGACAACATTTTGTTCCTTATGATTATCCTGCGCAGCACCGTCCGACTTGCTTTGGTTCGCCATCTACACTAGTTTTGTTATCTTAGGCCGATACGTTTACAAACATGCCTATCCAAACTATACCTTATTAATGTCCATTATCCAACCCATGCTTAAAAAACTTGCGTATAGACAATGAATCGAATCAAGAGTCATCACAGCGCAGACGCAGTCCGTCACAAGGAACATCCATATAACGCCTAACACACTCACGCCTCCCCCCAATTCATACCACACACATACACAGCAAATCAGCTGGAACCGAACTAACCGCAAAAACAGCATTCCCCCCCATTTATACACAGACACTCGCGCATCGACTGCAAGCGCCAATAAACGCACTCAGCCTCTGTATACATCAGTGCATCGACGGCGCCCCAGAAGAAGGAACAGGAAGGCGTCAACTCTTTCTGCGCGAGAACAATAAAGCAGATTGGCATCGGCGTCAAATCTTCGTCGAGAAGATATACACAGAGAGAGAGGAAGGAAAAAGTGGCCCTCGCACGCTCGCCTGAATGTCAGCGTTGCTCGGAAGCTGCTGCAGCAGCGCGACGATGTTTTGCCAGCCGTCGTCGAGATAACGCGGGTGCTGGCACAGCCTTCGAGAGATAATAATTTTCGCGTCTGAGGAAAGAAGACGCCGAGGAGGGAGCGAGATAGATTTTTGCGTGTCGCGGAGAGAGACACCCACTCGCAGCTTCTCGATTATGCGTCAGGACAGCGAGCAGCACGTCAGACTGATGCCGATTTAAGAGAGAGAAAGGGGAAGGAAAGATTGGTAGCAGGATATAATATTGAGATACTGGAGAGCTGCACTGTGAGTGATAAGTACTTGTAAGTTTGTGTGCTACGTTTGGTATTTCTATGGTTTCGATGTCTGACTCTTATCTTGTAATTCTAGATGAGTGATTGTGTGGTCAGCTTGCCTGCTGGTGTAGAGTTTTGTAAAGTTAAAATATTCTTTTGCTATTTGTGTGCATATTTTGTTTTGTTTTCTGCGTGTCTTCATTTGTTTTAATTTTTAATTTATCAATTAGTTGGAACTTGTAATAAAAATTTATTGTAACTTATTGGAACAATAGAAAGTAAATTGGTATCTACTTTATTACAGCGAAAAGTTTCTGGTCCTCTCTATTATTCAAAACAATGGCATGCTTTTTGATGAACCAGGAGGATGTTCAACTCAGTATTCCATCATACGAGACCACAGATGGTGTAACATATTATAATGTGGAGGTCAGAATAGGAGCCATAAAATGGACAGTGAAACACAGGTAAATAAAGCTTACACAAACTTTATCTATGCAATCTTTTGTATGATAAGCGACGATCAATAATTGATATATGCATGCCTGTCAAAACAAGACTAAATGTACAATAATAAAATTTATTAAAAATTAATTGTTTAACTTGAATAACAATGTTTTCTTTAATTGTGTGTGTAGCGCCAAATTAAATTTATGTTATATTGGACCGATATCAATTTGTTTTTATTTAGTGTAATATACAATTAATTTTTAAAACTAAAAAAATGTAAACTCATTTTATTAATTATTGCAGGTACAGCGAGTTTGCAGAACTTCACGATACTCTAGTTCTAGACCATTGTGTAGAAAAGGATATATTACCGCCAAAGAAATTGATTGGAAATAAATCTGAGACTTTTGTAGAAAAGAGACGCTTAGGACTTGAAAACTATTTAAATTCTGTTTATACTTATTTAAAGAAAATCATGCCTAGACCACTGGCTATTTTTCTCGAACTACACATTTATGAAATTTTCTTTTTACTGCAGAATTTAGCTTGTAGATTTTTTACTGAAGGCGAAACACTTCTTCAAAGTACAAAAACTTTTACATTTGATATTGTACAGGTAAGATAAACAAATATTGAATTATAAAATTTCCAAAAAAAAACAAATTATGAATTTAGAATTATAACTAATTAATTTATCAATATTTAATGGGATATTTTACAAGTAATGGTTTTAAGTAGTTTCTTATTTAATGTCTTTGTAGATGCATGCAATGAGTGAAAGACTAAAACAACCTCGACCATCACTGGAAGTTACAGATAAAAAATATGATTTTAGTCATGTGCTAGATTTTAATTCACATCTAAAAGATCTTGTAATCAAAGGCAGTGAAGAAGCTTATGGAACCAGTAATATTTATCCTGCATCTTTAAGTATTGAATTATCAAGTTTTAAAAATGTGGAAAATTTGACAATAGATAATTATCCTGTAGATAAAATTTATAACATGGGTAGCCTTCGAGATACAGTTAAAGTTCTTAAGGTCCACAACACAAAACTAAGAAACATTGTAGAGTTAACTATGTGTGAAGAAGTTCATAAGCATATTAGTTCAGCAAATGATTCACATGTATGGTTAAAAGTAACACATTTAGATTTAAGTGACAACCGAATAGAAGTTATTGATGAAGCTATAAAGTTGTTACCAAACATAGAATCTCTGGTATTGAATAATAATAGACTAAAAGAAATATCAAATGTTACTCTACTACCAAGGTTATCTCAGCTGCATTTAGCATCGAACAATTTTACTTCGTTGCCTGAAAATCTTCATACAAAGTTGGGAAAAATCGTTTATATTGACTTGTCTCGTAACAATTTGACTTCACTTGTAAGTTTTTCTAAATTATATTGCCTCGAAGGTTTAGATGTAAGTTGCAACAGAATTGAAAACATACAAGAAGTTAAACACATAGGAAATTTACCTTGCTTAGAGAATCTCCGATTAACAGGGAATCCTGTGTCGACGATTGTTGATTACAGAGTCAAAGTATTGGAGCCTTTTGGAAAAAGAGCTGCAGACATTTATCTCGATAATGAAAAGCCAAATCAAAAAGAACTTGATACTGTTTCAGTTCTTCAAGCTTTAAGAATTGCAAAGGAGGGTAAATCCCCAACATTCAGTACAACTGATGCTCCTTTGTTTTCAGCTGAAATACCAACAGTTTAGAAGTTTAATTATACATAACTCATGTTTGAATGAAATGGGACTCTGACTAAATTACAATAATTTTATAATGCATAAGACATTTTGGGTTTACAAGTTTAAAAAAACTAATCATTGTTTTATTTGATCTTTACCACGACATTAATTTCTTGTTGAATAGACTTTTTTACAATATTTTGACATAAGTGAACTAAGAATAAAAATCGATTGTAAATATATTGTATTAACAAAATATATGTTACTCGATAAATATTTTATTATAATGCACTGATTAAATGAATGTTGTTTTTTCTGATCTATTTTTGGCATAAAGATTAATTGACTTAATCAAGTTGTATATATTTATACTCAAAATGGAAATTTTTATTGAATTTTAAGCTTAAAAAAGCGTATGATATTTAAAATGAATTAAGAAATTTTTATAATTGTACATAAGATGGCGACATATTTTGTTAAATAAATTAATTATACTGTGATAATTATTTTTTTGTTCTTATTTCTTTCATCATACCTATTGTGAAAAACATATTTTTTAAATTCTTTTACCTTGTATAAAATATTTTGTAATTGTATTTGTTTATTATCTAATTATTCTTCAAATCAAAATCTAAGTTTCAGAAAAGAACGTTACACACATTATCTTTAGGGTACTCTGATCTTAATTACTAGTCAGGTAAACAAAGTTTAAATGTCTTATTGTAGATCAACATTAGTGGTTACAACGGAATATTTAGCTATAGCAGCCTGCCGTGTTTCCAGCAATTCTCATCAGTCTGATTGAAATTTCAACTCATTATTTTCACTCTACTTATTAATCATCTACTTAATCCGAAACAGGATTCAGCATCATGAATTCTATCTCTTTGGAAACTGAATTAAAGAGAAATCAAAAATTAAAAAAGGAAGACATTGAAGCTTTGAAGGAATGGTACAGCACACAGCCCCACTTGCCGAAAATCCAGGACAGCGATTTGGCTCTTTTTCTGCACAATAACTATTACTCGGTAGAATTGGCTAAGGTCAACATCGACAATTATTTTACTATGAGGAGCCAGTTCACTGAGTTTTTCTTCAACCGCGATCCTGTTTATTCGCTGTTTCTACGCATGATCTTCAACATTGTGTGAGTACTCTATATATTACATTTCCACCAAGCCAGTATCTATACACTAAATTAAATATCTGCAAGTATAAAAATTGCCAATACGCTTTTACAGAAACATCGTGGTCCTACCGCAGCGAACCAGGGAAGGCTTCGAGGTCATCCTCACGCGTCTGATCGATACCGATCCCATAATCTACATCTACAACGACACCATAAAGTACCTAAACATGGTCCTGGACGCTCACGTTTACGAGAAGGGCACTGCCATCAAAGGCTGCGTCTTCGTTTTCGACGTCAACCGATCGACTAGTAAATATGGCACGTCCGTCAGTTGCTTAGCTATGAAGCGTTTCTTTGAGTACGCTCATAAAGGCTCGCCGGTCAGGTGGGTCGGTATCCATTATTTAGCTCTCGGATCAACCGAGAACGAGAAACGGAGTTTTGTCAAGACCAAAGTTGTCGCCAATGACTTTGGGGAATTGGTGAGTGGTCGAGTGGAACGGGATTTTCTGTGTTTTTTTTTCATTTTAGGAAGTTTTTATGTTGATACCGATCTTTTGCGGTTGATTTGGAAATCTTACTAAAACATTACGTCTTTTCTCTTTTTATTCTGTATATAACAAGTTAATAGTAGAATTAAACGATTGATTTCTTAACCACTTAAGATTTCATGTTGCCATCAATCTTTTGCGGTTGATTTAGAAATCTTATTGAGACAGTAACGATTGTCTTTTCTCATTTTATTCTGTATGTAACAATTTAATAGTAGAATTAAATGATCGATTTGTTAACCACTTGTAAATCAACTATAATTCATAATTATAAATCACCCAAAATTTTCTCTTCTCCAGATGTACCATCACAGTAGCTTGGACAGCCTCAACGAGTTCGTCCAGCTGGAAATTCTACCAAACGAGCTGGGCGGCCGAGCCGGACCCCTTGAACAGCTGCACAAGGCGCAGATCGCGAAGCTCGAGAGTCGCAGAGAATGGTTTTTGTCGCGCGATAAAGAGTCCAAAGTCAACGAAAGCCTGCGTCCCCCGAAGGAAGAGAGTAAGTCTGAAAGTCCGGTTAAAGCTGCTGAGAAAGACTGCAAGAGTCTTGAGACTGATGCGATTAAGTCGAGCGCGGAAATCGTTTCGCATTGATAAGTGCGATGAAGTCTTTTTATGATTGTTAGAAATGTATTTTATTAATCGCGATGACTTTTTATTTTATCGTTGGAAATGTATTTATTTTAAACGTTTAAACGTTGTCAGTTTTAATGTGTCACTTATATTTTCTGTGATAATATTACTAAGTGGTATAACTTTATGATTTTTATTATTAAAAGAAAGAATTTAAAAAATTGTGATATTTAAAAATAAAACGTATATTTATAAATATTTTGTTTTCTATTTAGTAGTAATTAAATTATTAACTGATAAAAATATTAAGTCAGTTTTTTACCATGAAATAACTAAGCTTTGATATATCTGTTCATTACCTTTTTTTTTATAAATAGTTACTTAAAATTAATTTAACCATTAAATTTCAATTCAAACAATTCATTATATTTAAGTTGTACGAAACCTCGTGTACAATAATTCGACGTTCAGTGAAAATCATATACTTTTAGGAAATTAGGAAATCAAAAGGTAAATTAACAGAGCAGAAAGCGAGTATTTGTTGTCAATTATTTATTAACTTTTAAACTTTTTTGTGTTCTCGAAAATATTAAAATATTCATAAATAATATTAATAATATAATAATGCTTACATACGCTAGGCATTGTGTTTAGTCTTTTAACGTACACCTAAACTAACACGTATATAAGTTATGACAACCGACACAATTTCCTCGGCTCCTTGTTTTATGCTTTTCTCGTCTCTTTCTCGATTGCCATTGGAAAACTTTTTTTACGCCCTTCATCAAATAAAAAAAAAAAGAAAAAGAAAAGAAAGCTCTTGAACGCTTCACAATTGTACGTTAGGCATGCATTAGCATTGTGTGTATGACAATTATATAAATTTCTTTTTGTTCCTTCTCGTCTAATTTAACATCCAACAGATTGCTGCGGCGCCAAAGAACGAAAAATCCAGCTATAAGCTTCGGCACATCACGCGCACATCTAAATATATATAATATTTTTCAAGACACATTCGTTTTCTCTCCCCTGTCTCGTCCCTACACCATCGCGGTAACGCGAATTGTCCAGAATTACATATTATTTTTCCTCTCTTTTGCGACAGTGACGCGTCATAGCAGTTAGTACAATAGACCGTTAACGCAGCCTAGAATATATAATATATAAACTTCGAAAAATCGTTGCAAGGCACAGACAATGAGATAAAGTCGTAGCTACAGCGCTTATAATCGTTGATTAATTTAATTGATCCTGCATATATAAAAGCTGTCCTCGAGCGAGCCCGCGTCGAGGCCCCCGAGTCATCCTCACAACCGTCGCTATCGAGCTGACGATTTTAGAATCACGGGAGAATCCGCAACGCAAAAGGCCGCCGAGTTGATGCGCATTCGCGGGAGCCGGCACCGAGACGAAGGGGGGATTCTGAATTTAAATAATAATTATAATAATATAATAACATTAATAATAATAATAGACGTTATATAAAAAAGAATGGAAACCTAACGTTCGACGGTTCGCTTGTTTATTTATTTTTTTTTTTTCATGCGGTTTTTAAAATTTAAAAATCTTCTCGTCCTGGTTGCGCGGGTGGTGGGCGTCGTTGGGTTCTAATGGTGGGCGATGGGGATGAGCTTCTCGCCCTGGCCGAGAGCCGGAAGCGGCGCCTCGACGGTGAGTACGCCGTCTTTGCTGAGGGACGACTTGATGGTCTCGGGATTCGTGCCCTTGGGTAGCAGGAATTCACGGTTGTACTCCCTGTAGACGGACTTTGTGTCGGTCTTCTCCTCGTGCTTCGCGTGGACCTGGAATTTAATAATAATATAAGTAATGAAATTTATTAATAATAATAATTCTATAATAAGTTTTATTGGAGAATTATTGGTTCGTTATTGTGTTGCTGGAAGTATTACAACCGTGGCCAAAGTTCTTTTATGTGATTTTATAAAACTTTTTTTATTAATATATACTTCTGTGTTTTGTTGAATGTTGACAAAAGTATTTATCTCATTTTGATCAAATTAGATCTACCCAACAAAACCAATTTATTCTATCCATTTACTTAAAGAGACAAACAGCCCTCGGAGGAATCCGTCTAAAAAACTTCCCCCTATATTACATTCAAAAACACAAAAACAACTGAAATCCACTTAACCCCACACCATCTCGCCTACACCAAAACTCATCAACCTCCCCCTAAACCGATAACCCAAAAATCCCCCTATCCATCCACCACCGAAAAACCAATTTCGCGATTCACCAAAAATAAATAACCCAGCTATCTTTCCCCCAAGTCCGCATAACGCGCGTCTCTCCGTCTATATACACACTCCAGCAAAGGATCGATTATACCCAAGAAGCCCGTTGCGTGACGGACGATCGCCGCAGCGCTGACTTATTAAAAGCCGGCTAATCGAACGCCGACCCAGATGCGTAAACACGCGCGCCGCGTCGAAAATTTCTTTTTTCGGCCTTCGAGTTATAGACCGAGCCAACACTCGACGCCACACTTTGATTTTTCGAGGCGCGATCGTTTCGCCCGGCGATTAAGAAGAGTTTAACGTTCTCGGTTGATGTATATGGGCTAGCTGAGTCAGCGGGGAATACGTCTTTGTCGGTCTGGGCTATTCTTTGGTAAAATAGGGCGTGAATGGATGAAAAGGCGAGGGCTGACGAGCTGGTTTGATCGAGTGGATGATCGATTGCAAGGGCGTCTATGCAAGCTTGCTGTATATGTTGCCTATCGGTTGTGTATTTTAATTTATTAATTCGGCGTGTAAGTGGTAAGTAATTACGATGATGGTAAAGTTGGCAGTGATAAATATGTATTAGCCTTATATATTTTAACGAAAATTACGAACTTGAACAGAGACGTTCTAATACGAAATTAAATAGAGACGTTTAGCCAATGTTTGGCCAAATCTCGCGACATCGCCTTAAACATTAAGAAAAGTCAACACAGTATTGCCGATATTACGTAACAGCTCACTCGTGTTTATTTGACAACACGATAATTTTCTAGCAAGTTCCCGAATTCGAGTGCTCACTACGAGCCGTCAGTAGCACGGCGAAAACAGCTCGAGAATGTTTGATCAGCTGACTGCGCGCGGAGGTCATTTGAATAAGTCAACAGCGCGGAGCTCGATAGGTGGACGAAGTAACGCTGGTACTTTGTATCTTCTACGATCTTTTAGACTTGCGGAGCTGCTGTGTCCGAAAACTTGGGGAATAAATGAACGTCCGATAATAAAATGGTGATTCGCGACGGCATTAACCTACTTGGGGAAGGCAGAGAATAGACTAATTTGGGTCAGCCGCGTGTGCGTCTTTCGAATCCAATTTCGAAGTGGTTCTCTCGTTCGGATTCCGATAGTAAAATCGAATTTAGAAAAAAACGTTTCAGTAGTCCATCAACGAAGCAAAAAGTACTCTTGCAAATCAGTTTTAATTTCTAAAACTTTCCGCGTTTAACTCGGCTTACGTAAAAACTCAAGAATTTCAAATCGAATTACAAAAAAAAAATTCAAAGTCAAACCGCTCGCGCATACTGCAACTACATACTCGCTTAAGCCTTTACACCGCACCCCGCAGCTAAACTCGATCAACGCAATTGAATTTAATCAAGAGGCAGCTCGGCCCGCGTGCCGTTTCCAATCGACATTCCTCAGCGAACTCTTCATCAGTCTAAAAGACGGAAACGCGCGTCAGAAAGAAAGCGCCGCGCATGATGAAAGGCCCTCGCCGCTCGCGCTGGGTTAACGATCGATCGTTAAAGCCAGCGATGCAGCTGAAAAAGTCGAGGCTCGCGCCGAAAATACCTATACGAATTTTAAAAAAGAGAAAAATTAATGAAATATCTGCGCTGCGGGGAATTGAAGAAGCCTCCTGAGTGCGTTAAACTTTGACGAGAGCTTAACAGAAGTGGGTTACGGCGCGCGGCCGATAAAAAGCGGGGCATGTTTACGATCTTGGTGTGTATAGGCGAAATGGGACAGTAGGAAGAGCGTAGGAGTCGGAAGGATACAGACGCACCCTGGAAATAAAAAGTGGATATATATATATATATGGGGGAGTCGACGTCGCGGCGCCGAGCAGCGCGGGCTGGGTTAATGCGGCGACTTTCCACGGAGACGGATCGATTGTTAGGAGTAAGTTTGTTTTCACGCGGGTGGGGATAATCTCTGCGTTTTTTTTCGTTTTGTGCAAAGGTATGCTTATTGAGTATTGGTCGCTCTGCAGGTGGAATGCGGCTGCTATTTTGTGGAATGCATAACGTATATAGTTTGTTTTTTCGCTTTGGTTCGGTTAGAACTGAAAATAGAGTTAGAAGATGATTCAATCAGACGTAATACAATTTTGACAATTAATTTAATTCAATTACTTGAAAAAAATTTTAATTTTAATTTTTTATTTTTAAAAGTCCAACAGCCAACGAGTGACGTAGCGCGAATTTTATTTGCAGCCGAGCTCTACCGCTCCGAGATTGATGTATTAGATATTCAAATTGCACAGAAGGCATGAATATAAGACTCGGTATGACTCACGCGTGAAAATAAATCGCCGCATTGCTGAAATTGATGTTAGCAGCCGCGGACGGCGCGCGCTCGTTCAACAATAAAAATACCATCTCGACAACGAACTTTATTCAAAAATCGTCCTCCTTCTCGTTAAGATAGTAATTGCGCGCTTGAGCGACGGAGAGGCGGAAACGAATCTCGGCACGCGCTGCTCTCGAAAAAGATTGGATAACTTGTAACAAGATCAATGTCTTTCACGCTGCAAGGACAAAGTCGCTGTGAAAATAGAACCGCGCCTGTATTATTTGCTTGACAGCAGCTTTTTTTTTCGTACATCGACAAGCGTAGAATTTCGCAATACTTCAGTCGTTACAGTTACTCTGTCTTAAAAAAAAACGTTTCTATTTCGAACAAAATATAATCTTCGCAACGCTGTCACCACGACACCCATCATCTAAAAAAAACGAATCACAGCAAAGTCAGCGATCCCAAAGCCGAATTCCACATCAGCACCCAAGGCGATATCCGCATAATCCGCGCGCGCGCGCGAGAGAAAGAGATAAGTGACGGCTCGGCGCTCATCGCCGTATTTAGAAGTCGGGAACGGTAGTCCCTCGCCGAGAGACGTACAGCAGCCTTGACGGCGCGTAAGCCGTGCATTAGCACCGAGCTGAGAGTAGATGCGAAGAGAGAGAGAGAGAGAGACGGCTGAAGCGTTTGTTATCGTGGCGATGCTTTTTAGAGTATGAAACGAGGACTGTTTGTAGATACGCGCTGGTCTGTTTGAGGACGCTGGGTTTTTTTGTCTCGTCGAGTGGGCTGTGTGTGATTGCTGGAACGGTTTGCCGTGTAATGCTTTTTTTTTGCGCCGGTTCTCGAGTTTGCTCGGAGTTGTGTTGTAACGAGCGTGTGTTTGGTTTTGAAATTTTTCGTTGATGCTTAATGCTTTTGAATAATTCTCGAAAACTTTTAAAAGCTGGAAGTATCATATTCAATACCAATTCAAAAACCAATCCTCTCGCACCTTTATACAATCCAAAAAAGCCACCCACCTTAAAAAAAGAAATCTATAAAACCCACTACCGCAGAGACTGCAGCAAACGGGAACGTTGAACCCCATCCAGACTACAAACCGCCTTTTTTAATTCCCGAATGCAAAAAGGCCTCGCCCTCAAAGCCCTCTTATCAACTCTCTCTCTCTCTCGGCTTATAGATGCGCATCGCGAGCCACGCGATCCTAATTGCATTACGTAAAGCGTTAACGAGCGAGCGCAAGCGATTCGCGTGCTCGCCGGGCGCTCGAAACTTCCAAGCGATCATCGCGATGAAGAGCCGTGCGGGTTATGCATAAGTGTGCGAGCTTATCGCGTCGAGAGAAAAATCGTTTTGACGCGCGTGGGTTGAGATGATGGTATCGGAGTGGAAGTTATGCAGGGAGGATTATTTTGGGAGGAGTTGAGTGTTGATTTTTTGCGGAGATTGGAGCTTTTGGGTTGGTTTTTTTAAAGTGGGAAGATGAAGTTCTTGAGAGGATTGGAGCCTTGGTTGTTTTGTGGTGGTTGGGGGAGAGGGAGTAGGAGCTACCTTAAGGCTGAAATTTCAACTGAGCGTTTGCTTGCTAGTAGTTACAGGATGGCTGTAGACAGACCTGTTTAAATCTAGTATGCTATCTATTTTTTATCAACTCTGTATTATTTAAAATTAAACAAATAATTCTCTATCTAGAAAACAGAGCCTAAAAATTAAAACTACCGCACCGACATTCCAGCCATAACCAAGCGAACTCCCACCTCCTCTCTCGCAAAACCGCAAAAACGCCGTGCACTCCATCGCACGCGCGTGACGTCAAGCACGTGCCGTTCAATCCCCCGAGGACGACAAACGCGCCTTATTATACCCCGCTCCAAAACTGACCACCAAATAACCCAAGAATCTCTCCTTCTGCGGTCGCGGCCTCGCACCTATATACAGAACGAAAAATAAAGCCAGAAAACAAGAGAAGCGCGCGCGCGAGCAGGTGTATTATCGATCTTTGCGTCCGTACAAAGGAGGGAAAAAGCAGGCCGCCGCCGGTAATCCTAGAAGTCACGAGAGCGAAAAATCGCAGGGTAATCCAAGGAGGCCGCGACTGGGTACCCAGGCGATCGTCTTACCACCGTGGCTCGCGGGTTCGCAGAGAGAAAGAGAATTGCTGGCTGCGCGGAGGCTAGGTTGGTGGGTTTAGGGTTGGACGATGGTTTAGTGAATAATGAAGGTGGATGTTCTGTGAGGAGGATGTCGGTCTGTTGATCTATGCTGATGGAAGAAGCCGAAATGGTTGATTGTACTTTGTTTTTTTTATTTGTCAAAAGGGTATGCGAAAGTAAATATTACGGATTTATTGCGTGGCTTGTTATTTCAAGATTCAAAGTTAATGTAAATATTGCTTTTTCTTTTATATTGAAATATAGGAGGTGACCGTGACTTTAACCACTCGCGCGGCCTATAAATAGTCGTAACAGCGTATATCTATTGAAAGCTCTAATAAATTCACATTTACATTTTAGTTTCAATTTTAAATAGCCCGGCGACAGGTCTTCTTTCGCTCTCCGGTCGAGCTATTTTAAAATCGGTTTTAAAAACTGTCAAAATCGCTATTTTCCTCTTAAAAATTAACATTCTTTCGGAAATCATCAGGAATAAAATCGCGTCTAACTGTAACGTTGGGGAGCCGCGTAAAAAGATGCTATTTATAATAATGTTCCAATTTTGCATTTGAGATTTGTTTAGTCTCTTGAAATATACGTCTGGCCTCGATACGAGACATTAAGCAAGGATGACGATGATGATGACTGCGGCGATGATGCTCTGTTTTTAGATTTTTCCATTGTCACTTTTTTTACAGGTGTAAGAATGGTCATTATGTAACGTGGGCGTCAGTCATTAATTCATGCTCGTAGACCGTGAATCTTGATTCGCGTTATTTTTTGTGAATAAACTACGGCTATTTAACTCGTGTGTGTTTGATTATGAAAATTGTGCCTAGTGTAAAAAATTATTCGAAACTACACCGGATCTCCGAAATATACCTTCCAAAAAAATTTTCACTCGTTAGGCTATTCACTAAACTACCTCTCCCTCCACTCCAAACCATCCCAGAAAAAAAATCTCAACCTCATCAAAGCTCGATACCCCTCCTGCAAAAAAAATCAGCCTCCCCCAGAACCGTAGCGGTCCAGCCTATACAGCCAGCCGTGATGTTCTCCGTCCGAAATTAACGCTGGCTCGCTCGGCTGAGTCAGTGACTAAATATAAACGTCACTTTTCGCGCGCTGCTCCTTCCCACGCGTCGCCTCCGGCGCAGACGAATTAGCGTGCTCGGAGCGCGCTGCTTTCGTAATAAGCGGCGAGCGGAGGAAAGAGCGGAAAAAAAGGGAAGAGCTGGAGGAAAAACGCAGCTGCATCGTCGGATTTGAGCTCGCCGGACGGTTAACACGTGTAAGGAGAGGCGACAAGCGACGAGCTGCTAATTGAGAGGCTTTGCGGCATTCTTTTTTATTTGAACAGTGAGGCTATGATATCACGTAACTTTATCTGCAATAAGAAGATCCCATCAACAGATAGACCAAGCAAAAACAAATAATCCATCAATAACCAATCCCAAAACAGTACCTACAGTAACACCTCACACACAAAATGACGCAACGCTCCCAAACAGTCTCCCTCAATTTTTTCGCCGCGATAGTAGTCCTCCTCGGCAGCACCCTTTAAAGGACCGCGAGTGGCTCGAGTGTGGCCGAACCGGCGCGCGCGAGCTCGCCTTGACCGGCTTGCACCTTACGCGGGGAAATCGGAGCTTACATAAAGCGGATCGCCGCTGCTGCAGCGAAGGCCGCGAGAGCCGCTGGAATGACCGGCAACGCGCGCTCGCTCTGACCATTTTCGAAAGCGCGCGCGCGACTCGTTTATTTCGATCGGGAAAATCGGGACGGATTAAAGCGTGTCGCTTGGTATTTTTAATTTGGAGATTGAGGCGCTGGTGGATTGTGGGTGCGCTGGGGGAAGGGAGAGAGGGTTTTGTTGAGGGTTTGTCGGTAATGAGATTGATTGTGTTTAGTCTTTATACATGGTGTGTGTCTAATTTGACGGATGAAGGTAAAATGATAATGTAATTGGTGTATCATTAAAGTTATTAAGCTTCGATACACACTGCACTAATTAAGTAATTAAAGTTCCTATCCATCTCGATCATCAAAAAACTAAATCCCTCAACTCCGTCCCCCGCTTTACTCTCTAAAAGAATACATCTCCCTCGATCCTCCGCATCTTCCAAAAATACCCAACTAACGGTTACCTCAGAACCTCGACTCTCTCATACCGAAAACAAAACAAAAATACCCCGGAAAAAGTCAGCTCGTCACGAGCATCGAGCTCACGATTCCCGCCGCAGAATCCAGAGAAAACTCGAGCATTTATTCAACCGGAGGAGTATGGATGTAAGGAAGAGATGCTAATCCGACTCCTCGGCGCTGCGGCCGAGTAATTGAACCGCGCGCGTCTCGGTACAACGACCCTTGCCACCATCCCGGCTTCGCGTTTCACAATGCGGAGGCGGCGCTCGGTGAGTACGTCTGTGTTTCTTTGCCCTCGTTTGCTCGGGCTCGTTGCCTACGCGCACGCCTTTCCATATAATCAATCGCTTCCTTATTGTTTCCTTATTTCCGAGGCGATGCGTGTGTGGCTTATCGCCGGTTGGTATCGATTGGCCTCCGTTTTATTCTGTTCGTGGTGAAATTGACTGAGAAGTATCGCTTAGGCAGAATATTTAGAATTAATTTTATCTGTAATACTGAATATTAAGTGAAACTAGAACAGTTTTGGTCAAACGCCACGAAAAAAGAATTTACAGATAATTATATCATCTCAAAAAGCTCACCATCACGCCCAGCGCAGCAAAAATGCCACGACTTAACTCTAAAGTAGGCCGTACCACTCCTGAATTCAATCGCGCGAATCATCTCCCAAAACGAGCCTCTCTCTCCTTTTTCTTGCCACTTTAAAATCGCGCGCTCCTCGCCGCGCCTATGAGGATCTCCGCGCTCCACAATGCCGACATTATTCCGCGGGGCTCGAGCGTCGGCGTGACGGGCCGCATGCGAGCGCGAGTTATTTATTTTTGGAGCTGGTTATTTCGAGCGGAGGCGGCCCGCGCCGCATGGAGAGAGGGACAGGCTCGAAATTCTCGTCGCTTCGAGAATCGTGGAATCTCGATTTGAATTCTTGGATATGTGGATTTCTTACTTTTTTTTTGCCCTGGCGCTCGAGACGGAGGCTAATTGCGCCTGCATACCGATGGTTTTTTTGGGGGGAGGTGGGCGAATGTTGGGAGATACGGTTTTGGGAGAGGTGGGTTGGTTTGGTAGGATGGTTGAAGATTTTTCTGATTTTATGTTCGTATAATATTGTTGTCGATGAAAAAATATTTTTATTACTTTACGCAGTAGCGCGGTACTCGCGTGCAAAGATTGTTTGTCCGAGGAAGTAATAACAGTTTTTTAGTTATCTAAAATTAGAATTATTAGCATACGTTTGCTTATTCAATGTTACTTCGTATAATATTACCGACCAATAATTGCAACATTTTTAGCGAAACTTTACGACCGCAATGTTTCCAGTGCGTCAAAGCAATATTTACAGAAAAAAACTTTACGACAATTTCAAATATCTTAAAAAAAATCGTTCTCTCACTCTACATTCTCAAAGCCGGTAAACAAAGTTGACATTGACGTGCGCTTAAAAAAAAATTCCTCAACGCACAAAAACGTCCCACCATTCCTGCAAAAATCCAAATACCAAGCCACCAAAACATTTATCCCAACAATCATAACATTTCCCAGAGCCAACGCGAACAATCGAGATGCCAGACCGACAGCTGTCTGCAAGCCAATCCTCTGCTCAGATAAACCAAAATTCAGATGATTAAAAAGCACATGTGTTCAGAGCGAGCTCGAAGCATTACACAAGTCCCAGTGTTATAAACTCCGGGGCTTGCGTAATTCCCGGCATCTCGCTCCGTATTTTCTCTGCTCGTCCGTTATACGAGTTTATACGCCGAGAATTTAGCGGGCGAGCTCGAGCCAAGAGATATGCTATTGAGACCGGGTGGCCCGGTTACGTTAAATATCGACGAATATCGCGGGCTCTGGGATTGTCGGACTTTTTAATTGACGCGCCGGCTTCTTGTGATTTATGCGCTTCGTGTGCTCTTAATGATAGTTTTGTCTGGCTCACGGTTGTAGGACTTCATTAGTGGTTCTGTGTGGTTGGGTGAAGTCATTGTCGAACGAGAAGCAGATGTGGCGCAGAGTTTGGAAAGTAACCCAAGTTTTGGCTAATGGAGAGAATATTGGGAATTGATAAGGAACCGTTTGGGAAGAGTTACGGAATTTATAGAGGAACTTCGTACTCGAGTAGATGATGGACAATTCCTTCTTTTTTCAAAAACGCAAAAGTATAAATTTAACAAAATTAAAACAATTCTTTTCAAAAAAATGAATTAGCCGGTACCAAAACTTATCTCCAAACCACATCAGCTTCCATTACAGACTAAAAAAAATTACATCGTAAAACACTTACAAGAAGCTTGTTGTCAACGGTCTTGACGACGATCTCCTCAGGTGTGTACTGCGACACGTCGAATCTGAGCTTGAGCATCTTGTTGTCGCCCTCATCCTGGATCAGCGGGCTGTTCAGGCCGTCCAACCAGGTGTTGTGGTCGTGCTGCGGGCTCAGCGAGCTGTTCTGGCTCGACTGCTGTGTCGTTGTGCTGTAATTGCGAAACAGAAAGAAAAGTCAAGATTAGGATAATTTATTTAATTCGGGAAGTCAAAAAGCTAAACTTTCCGAAGAGTTTGATGGTGGAAATGTCGACCTAACGTCGCAAATTAAAGGAGTAAGTCACATTGCGCATGACGGTGCCCATCGAATGCTGCTTGCGTGGCTTTTGCTCTCGTAGATCGATTTCTTAGCTATTTCTTTTATACTTGTGGTGTGATAGTTAGAGAAGTGAAATTTATATTACGCAGTATCTAAATGCAAAACTAGTCATGAATCAATAGTGAATTTAGTAATTGATTGTTTATCGTGATATACAGACAGAAATTGCTAAAAAATTGACCATTCGACAACACCGAAGCTCTTCTCGTCGCCAAGCGCCAGATTTACAAACATTCGTATGCGCACATCATTGACATCGTGTAAGCCCAAAATAATGACGAGAATGGCAGCCGCAATGGGTACAGATGCTGTACAACTAAGCAAAATAATAATGACGTCATCTAATAACGAAAAATGAAGGAAAAAAATCATGGCAGTGACCAATGACAATGCAAAAAGGAGCAAACTAACTAACCAAAACGAGCCGATCGACCTCGGGATGCTTGAAAAAAAAAGTAACTACAACCTAAGTGTTCTCTAAGGCATTCAAAATCAGCGTGCAAGCGTGATGGGCGAAAGCAGAAACATGACTTTTCCCCAATATGGGCGAAAGTTGCGTGCATGATGTGTATGTGCGTGCTCTGGTGCGTATAAAGCTTGGCTCTCGTGCTGGATAAATGTTGTATACAGGCGACGGTGGGTGACAGCTTGGTTTTTTTTTTTTTTTTAATTTCGTACTGTTTTCATGGTTTCTTGGCTACTCAGTGCGTCACCTTTTGAAGCTGTCGAAGGCGGATCTCATCGGGGGTATGTCCGGCTTACTACTGTCCCAGCCCTCCGACTTGGAGGTCGTGGATGTCCGGTGCTCGCTGCTCGTCGTGTGGTGCCGGCTTTTATTGAGCACACGCGTACAGTAGCCGAAGTCGGTGGGGGTTAGTGCGGTTTTTTTTGTTTGTTTGTTTTTTTTTTTGTATTGTTTTTGTCACAGGCCAGCGATCGTTCCAGGACGTGTGCCGAAAGAGGAGCGTTATGGAAGCCGGGTTAAATCAAGTTTTTTTCATTAGTATAAAAAGGGAAAATCTCATGCCGTTTTATTATATTATATATTATAGAAAGATTTGTAGATCAGACTTTTCGTTACTTGGAAGTCTTACTGTTCTCAAAATTAGTTTTCTTATAGTTGCATTTAAATTTTTTAAATTGTATAAAGTATGAAATACTTTCAAAGTAACGAAAAGTGCTGATCTAAAACTGTATTTTTTTCTTAATCAAGTATTTCTATACAAGAAGTAATGGCATCTTAAAGGAAATAGCGAATATATTATTAGTATCATAAACTTTTGTTTAAAAAAAAATATTAAATTCTCGACATGTTATACTTTATTCAGTTTTTACACTTTTACTTCTTGTAAAACTTACATATAATATTGCTTATCAAATCAATATGCAATAAAATATAGTAAATAATGCATTAGTGGAAGTAGTCGTGAAGTAGATTGCTGTTAATATTTACACACTTCGTCTCAAATCTGTACAATCTTTAAATTCAGAAACTCCCTTCGTCACAACGCATCCACAATAACATCATATTAAATTCCAATGCACACAAAAGTCTCATCAACATCAAAATATCTCTTACACACGCATCA
Source organism: Eupelmus urozonus (assembly GCA_900480035.1). Classification (NCBI taxonomy): domain Eukaryota; kingdom Metazoa; phylum Arthropoda; class Insecta; order Hymenoptera; family Eupelmidae; genus Eupelmus; species Eupelmus urozonus. Next base: position 19,511 of record UELX01000746.1, read on the forward strand.
GCTCCAACACGTATGTACAAAAACCTCATCAGTCCTTATCAAAGAAGTTCAACAGCAGCGTAATTATGTACAGCTAGAGCTGCTCTCTTGCGCGCGCGCTTGCGGGCACACAGAAAATAGCATTTTGAAATCGTACACTCCAAGGCAAACTAGCCTGCATGCGCTCACTCTGGGGCTCTTTCACTCGGTCTACGACTAATAATAGCTAAGCTCAAAATAAAGTTCAAGTTGAGGCGCCTCCCCGATGCATGGCAGGCCCGGAAGTCTGCATCAGCGGGGGAGGTCGCCGACCCCTGGCCGAGATCCCGCCGGATGGTTGCGCACGTCGAACTATATAGGGGCGGAGGGTGGCTGTTGATTGAAGTGGAAAGGTGAATGAGAAAAAGAATTTGAGAAGATTCTTTGCCTTTTAAGAGCAACGATCAGGTCTTTGATGTAGTTTGAAAAGTCCAGCTGAGCGGCCGCGATATCGCTAAAAATAATCCTGCGGATTAATATTAATCAAGATCATGAAGAACGGAAATCACTTTGCAGGTGCGCGAGCCTCGCGATTTATTTTCCTCGAAAATAGAACCCCCGAGCGATTTATGTTTAATGAGTCCGCTTTAATGAGCCGCCGTCAGGCTAAATATACCCCGCGCGCACGCAGCTTATATAAATCAGGCACTACCCTCGCGCTTTTTAATTGATAAAAAATTCACTCTTCCCGCGATCGAGCGGTAGTCCACTAGCTATAAGAAAAAACGATCAAAAAATCACCCCTCGTCCTCGGCTCGTAAAAGAAGCAAAGCGTCCGTCCTCGTTCCCGATGATGTACGGCGCGTGCGAACGGCTCGGGAATACCTTATAAGCGCTTTCGCAACGATGTACTTTTGGCCGGGCTCTCGGCTAGTACTTAGAAGGCGTTTGGATCGCCGGGCGTGAGTGGATTGATGAGCGCATACCTGTGATTTTTGGGAATCGATGTAGAGTTTAGTTTCGGATCGATTCGCTTTGTTGTGCGGACACGTGCGTGGGTGGAGGGTACAGGACGTTGTTTACTAGTTGTACGATCGGCTCGGGCTAAGCGCGCAGAGTGCATGCTAATTTTAGGGAGTTCGATTAGCTGTATTGCTTCGGGAAATTTCTTTGCCTTATTTGGAATTAATTCATCGGAGCCTTAGATCGGAAATTCAATTAAGCCGATGGAAAATTGATCGAAGGTATATACCAATTTACGTAATTATAAAGGAACACACATTTACTTACGAAACCGATTGCTCACGTAGCGTCGTAACAACCTCGAATTACCTCCGCGAATTAAAAGAAGCCTCTAGATTAACCTCCCAGAGACCCACCTGACCCGCAGCCGTGAAAATACCCACCTCCGTATGTAGAATTAGAAAATTTAATTATAGGCGGTATATAAACCCTCGCACGCGCGAGCCTCAAGTTCACCCAAGCGTGCTTTTAACTATACACGAGAATTCGACTGCCAAAGGCTCGGCGATGTATATATATACGTAAAGGTCAAGAGGAACCGGCTGAGAAATGCGCGCTAATCCATCTCTAGCACGCGATAGGCGCGAACAATCGACACGAGAGAGATCGTTATGCGATTTAAGGAAAGTGGACTACACGAGCTCGTTTGGATCTAGAGCTTCCTTTTTTAGCTTCTTTTCTTTTTTTCGCCGGATCGAGATCGGTTTTAATTGCTTGCCGGATACGTGCATTGTGCGTTGTAATGGGCTGGTTGGTATATTCTTGGAAGCTGGTGTTACGGATAGGGCAAGTGGATGCAGATGAGACGGGTTTTTTTTAAGATGTATCTGGGATGTAGTTTCTTATCGCATCTCATTAGCTTTGAACGCGATGGTCTAGATCGGCTATGCGAAAAATTCACCTTGCCGGTTTCCAGGATCTAGTTTAATAGAATACACAGAGCCCCATTTCTTATTTATTAATTAGTTATCGAAAAATTAATCAACCCATTCAAGCAGCGTCCGTAACGCGTTCAAATACCCATAACCGCGGCACTTAAAGCTCCGCCCGTTGCATAACTTTTCCCGCGCACCTAATAAATATCAGCTTCATCCAATTCATGAGCGCTCGTATCTCATCTTTTTTTTTTCGCCGCTTAAAAAGCCGTATCATAACCGGTCTCTTAATCGCCGCTCTCGCCGATCTCAGATTACGATGAGCGGAGCTCAATGCACATAGGTGCGGACTTTTAATTGACGTTTCATTGTTGCGCCGTCGACGTTATGTGTCGCGTAATTTTATGTTCGCCCGTCACGTATCCGCGTCGTAATTTTTTCCATTAATTATATATACGCTCTAGCGCGATCGGTTATTCTTCCTGTGTGCTGAATGTATATAGACATACCGATGGCTGTTGCTTCGCGGAAATCAATAGAACGTCGATGGGAGTTTATGGATCGAAGTTAATGGGATGTTGGAGAAGTGCCGGGCGAAATTGATAGTTGAACGAGCCGATCGATCGGTGCTGCTGTAATTTTTGTGATAATAGTGGAAGCGTGGTGGATGTGTCTGCGAGGCGTGAGATGTTGCAGATCGAGGCGATTGGATGGGAATTGACAGCTCGATGGGTGGTAACGTCAGTTTTAATTATAGTATCGTGATCTTGAAAATAATTGAATATTTGATGTTTCTATATTACTTAAAAGTGTGGATATAGCGAGACTCGAAGATGACTATTAAGTCTTTTATTAAAACCAAGATTCAATTTTATATTAATCACCAAAAATTACTCGACTCTTTAACTCTTTAATTTTAACCTTAGTAGACAATATTCTGCAGAATCATCCATTAAAATAATCACAAAAAGTCAAATCACCAAACAAAGAACGAACGTCCCCATCCTCAAAAAACTGCCAATTCCCATCCCTTCACCCCCACAAACCTACCGATACTTAATAACCGTCTTGTGCCTCGGCGGATACAGCTCCTCGTCCAGAATCATCTTCGACATCAACGACAATCTCACCGCACTTCACCCCGAAAAAAAAGCTAAGCAGAGCGCGCCTCACGCCGCTGGATAAATGACTGCGCAAAACGCGCAAGAACGCGGAGGCTCATACCTATTCCGCGGATCGTCAGGCAACAGTGGAGGGGAAAAACGCGCGCGCTCCTTTTTGCATCTGCGTATATAGACGAGAGGCGTCGGTAGCTATTAGCTACGTCAAAACTGTCGAGGCGAACGAGTGCCACTTCAGTGTATATCGGCGCGCGGGATATAAACGTATAGCCCAGCTGTTATGCGCCTGCGGGAGGCTGTCATCTCTTTTTCGGTGATCGGAGAAAATTACGTCATGCCCGCGGACGTCGACGCCTACGCGAGTATAGATGAGTGTTTTACTTTTTGTTTTCGAGACTGCGGGTTATGGATTTGGAAACTCGTTTGTGGCCGATGGCCTTGCGAGGGTATTAGACGGCTGGGAGGAATAAATTAGTTTTAAGTTTCACTGGGAAGTGGACGGACGCGGAACTGTTTGTTAATTGTAGATTGTTGTTGCTTTACGGATTTTCGGAAATCGTTAAATCTAGGATTTTCTGGAAGTGTGGCGAATGGCTCGCCGAATTATTACTTGTTTTGTAAATTATACGTTATTAAGACCGCCTAATAAATCAAAGTCGCGCGTAATATACATCTTTCCACTATAGAATCAAGCCATTATTTCGAAAAACACTAAAACTTCAATTTTCCAAGCGACCTTCCCATTAATACTTTAACGCTCCACACCACATTTTCCCCAACAGCAAAACAGAAGCCCTATATACATACAACCGCTCGACCCTGGAAATCCCGAAACGCTTTCCCTCCCCAAATGCAGGGCGTAGACGGAAAATTTATGGACTATCCGATAATCTAGGAGAGGGGGGGATTCAGCAGCGAGGGCAGTTTTATGTGCGCAGATGTTTCAAGGTTGAAGAACGAATCATCCTCGCGGTGCTGCTGCATCCCGCACCCTATATATGGAGTTTCCTTTATGCGCGTGCGGTATTGTACGAGGGCAACAAAAATAAACGTGATCTAAGCCCACTCTCTGGAGATATATGTGCCGAAGAAGCGACGGCCGGCGCTTTTTGCGCTTTTTCATGCAATCGCCGCGAGTGATTTGCATCGACGGCTTTTAGCGATAATTAGTAGGTGCGCTGTGTGCCTGAGAACAATGTTGAATTGAAGTTTGGAATTTAATGTTTAGTTGGTCATTTAAATGCGTAATGTATTCGTACTGGCAGTAACGGCTGGTACTCGGTAATGAATTTTAAAAATACAAAATAGCGGCACGAAAAAATTAATCCAAATTTATGCTTTGTAATCGTTTTAAACGCCAATGCCAAGTATATAGACGTCAAAGGACATCCAACTCATGCTCCTTAAAAAATCAATAACAGCAGCACATAAACCGTGGCTTAACCAACAATAAAAAAAGTTAATGCACACCTCCGGCGATACATTGACGAGCTCGTCTTGGCGACATTGCGATCGCGGATGAAAACAAACCGGCAGTAACAGATCGGCAGGCAACATTACATCAGGAAACAATCGTCGCAGAGTCCGCATTGTGCAACAACGGTTCTTCGTAATTGAAAACCGACACCGCGCCGATGGCTCCTGTCATCGCGTCTGTGCTGGCTTGGCCGGTTGACGCGGTGATAGAAGAGAAAAAAAAAGGGCCGCGAATGCATTGTCCGGGAGACGATCGAAGCGTATCGGACGCGTGCGGCCTAATTCATTTTTTTTTTTTGTATTGTTGACGGAGTGGGTTGGTTGATTTGCAGGGCGGAGGAGAAATTTGCAAAATAAAGAATAGTTGGTTTATTTGAATTTTTTTTTTAATTGTTCGAGTCTGACGTTATTGTTTGCTTTACACGCGACCTTTACTTTTTTCAGCTTGATGAAGCCATATGAAACATAAAACATTCCGTTTCCGAAAACTCTAAAACCTTAGAACCTCGTCAAACCCAAATCCAATACCGCGAACCTCTAGCACCCGTCGACCCTGGCCACACAAAAGCGTGAACTCTCTCGTAACTTCACACCCGCGCAGCGACTTCTTTTTTACGTCTCGTCAAAACCATACCTATATACACACACGCGCGTCTTCGCGCTCGCTCGGCCAAGGTTCCTCAGCTCCTTCTATATACATACATATACACTCATTTCAGGACTCGGTCGGGCTGCATGACTCACGCGCTCTCGCCTCGTTCCATTCACAGAGCTCCAACGCGCGCATGCCGCCTATCGGGCGGGGGGAATACGGATTGCGCTGTGTGTACGCCGTTTCGTCATTTACATTTTCGAGCACCGCGTCACTTTCTTGCGAGTTTGAGCAGTCAGGTGGGGGTGTATAGCTGAACGAGTGGATATGATTTAGGTGGTTTTTGAGGAGTGTAGCGGATTTTTTGGTTTTGAAATTTGATAAGTGATTTGGACTATTCTTATGGATCTATTTGGATATTCATATTTTTGGAAATATGGATTGGCGTTGAATGTTGGCATTAGAAACTGTGTTTAGATATGTTATTGCGATATTGAGTAATGTTTTCTTTTTTCTACTAGATTAGACGCTTGAGGTTAATAAAATGATTACACTCTGTCTACAAGAGATAAAACGACAAATGATGATATTTTTAAGAAATGTATACTTATATTGAGAAGCTTTATCCGCTATTATCTTATCAAACGATTGCGCGAGCGATTAATTACTGTAAGTCATAATACATTTGTAAACATAAATTAGCAAAATAACCGAAACAGTTTATATTATGAGTAGAAAATCTAAAATTAATAGCTATTTTATATTTTTTATACATACATTTATATTTTATTTAAATTTTAGTAATCTTTTGATGACGGCTCCAAAAACGCCAAAATACAAAATTACGAAAACGCCTTTAATTTACTTCACAATAGAATTGACCATATGGACAATTATCAACTTCCTTTTCGAACCGTCCTCTTTCAAAAACTACAGCTCGATTCAAAGAGAAACCACAAACTGGCGTGCCCCAAACCTCTCTCAAAACTCCAAAACTCCCCTTGTCACTACAATAAAGCCATTACCAAAAAAAAAAAGAAATCCTCTTTTCAAAATTTTCAAGCCACATCCTGATAAACACGTCCACAATACCGAAGACAAACGCAACATCACCATTCAAAAACCACCGCAAAATTCCCCGAAAGCCCGAAGAACATCCGCTCTCTTCTCTCGCCATCCCAAAATTCTCCCCTCGAAAAAAATTCCCACTCTCGCAGCATCTCTTAATTAAAACTCGCGTCCGACCCAAAACGACACTAACTCGCTGTGTACCGAGTTCATCAAACAGCGCATTCTCCCAGGCTCTCGAGTGGCAGATTAAAAAACACGAAGGAGAAGAGGAAAGTCGCTACGTGCCGAGCTGAGAGGTGATAACGACGCGTGCCAGAAGCCGAACTTGTTGCTGTGCGCGCGGCCTTGCGTATGTATATACGTATGTAGATGCACGTGTGTATTTAGACGAGCGTTGACGGCTCGACGGCAGGTGCCTTTTTTTTTCTTTTGCCGCGATTCTTTGGCGAAGTTTCTCGAAAAAGTGTGTACGGCTGCTGAGGTTATTGTTAAGGGTTTGCTTGGTGGAGTTATTGTTTAGCTGCGAGGTTCTTTTGCCAGTTTTGTTTGGTGTTTAAGTTGGGAGATAAGGAGAGAATTGTTTTTTTTAAGAAGTGTTTTGTTGACCGGTGTTGAATAGTTTAGTCATTGTTGGTAAATTTAATTTGTAAAGGAACTATAAAAAAACTTTGTTTTCCTGTTTCCGGTTATGAATGAGAAAGAAGATTAATCAGTTCTTGTAAGCTTCAAAAGTCGATAAAATATTTTGATTGATGCTTTTTAAAATTAAATAAAGTCATGCACAAACATTTTAATTTTCTCTAAAATCAAACTCCCGACTTCTCAACTATCTTATCACTCTCTCAATAATCCAAAAGCTTCCATTTTCAAAAACCAACTAATCAGCGCACCGACCGCTCAAGCGCGAAAAAATTTTAATTCACCTTTCACGATTACAGCACGCGCACCCGATAAACCCAGCCGATAATCGCGCTATGAAATTTTCGCCCTCGCTAATCGATTGTCCAAAAAAATAATTCAGCGGGATTTACGCCAGGGAAAAAGAACAGCTACACGTTTCAGCTCTCAAACCCGCCGGGACTTATCGGCTCTAAATCTGAATAATAAATATCGCCAAGTCCTCGGCGTACATGTGCGAGTGCAACAGCAATTAACTCCCGCACACGGCAGCTACTTTGCAATTCAAACGGCTTCTCTCCTCTCCTGGGACCTGAATGACCGTTGCGAATTCATTTTTTTTCTCTCTTCTCTCACATCATGTGGAGGATTTATATTTTATCGTAAGAATTTTTCTCGACTAGTCGACCTTAATGACTCAAGATTCCGATATTGGTCGATTCGTAAATTGGAGCGATCAGAGGCAAATTGTTGTTTTTGAAATGCGCTGTTCAGTGGGGTATTAATTATGATGGTAATAGTAGGGTTTTAATTGTAATGGGGGGACTACTGTATCGATGGGTTCTGAGTAGATTAATTGGAATGAGGTAAACGACGCGATGAGAAGGTCGGAGCCCGGCACGCGATTTTAATTATTTACGCGGAATGTATGCGCGGGGGCTTTAAAAGTATGAATTACTGTGTTGTTACGTGTAAACGAAGAGCGCGTTGAATGTTCACTTTGAATAATTAAGTGGACATTTCAACGAAATAAAAGAAGTGGATAAAAACTAAAATACTTTTGAATACGATCGGGTTCAGAAGTAGCTCGTACGAAAACTACTATACTACTACTCCACTGTATAAGCCCGGCCGAACCCGTATTCGGCGCACGAAAGGACAAAAGGACGCACCCAAAAATCCAGCGCGTTAAAACCTCGAAGTAACTACTCCGACTCAAAATCACCCAACCAACCCAACCAAAAGCTTGAATTTCAAAAACTCCAACGACCTAACATCCTCAATCTCTCAACACTACTCCTAAAAAAGTCTCATACTCCCCTTCCCCCATTCCCTCTCTCAAATACAGTCTTCCACACTCAGCCGCTCTCGGGTATCACTAAAAAAGGCGCAGACTGCCGGGTGAAAGGCCGGCGCGCGCGCGCAAGAGAAAGACGAAAAAAACCGAAAAAAAAAAATCCAAGAAAGTTAAAGCTACACATGGTCTAGTATCTAACCTGGTGGTGCTCTTGAAGAAGTTGCTCTCGCGGTTCATGAGCTCGCTGCGGAAGCGCGACATCTCCTCCTCCATCTTCCTCATCTCGGCGTCGAAGCGCTCGCGGATGTTGGAGAACTCGGTGTCGATGACGCTGAAGTCGCCGAGCTTGATGGGAATGTTGCGCTTGATACCGCTGTCCGCCATTTTTTCTCTCTTCTCAGCTCTGCCGCTCACTAAATTTTCGATGGGTTATACAATTAAGCACGCACTTCGCACTGTCTCTTTTTTTCCCTCCAAGTGTGTTATTCTCTCACAAATCGATATGTGTGTCTAAGCTCTCTGAGACTCTGTCTCTCTCTGGTAACTCGAACGACTGCTCGTGTAAGAATGAGCCCGACTCGCCGGCTGCTCGGGCTTAAATAAGCGCTGACGCCGAGCGAGCCCCCGCCAACGTCGATGCGCGAGCGCGTGTGGGCCGCCGCGGAGGCTCGGGGACCTTCGGCTAGAGTCGGAGGTAGTCGGGTGTGAGAGACATAGCTTCGAACCTTCACGAACGCGCGAGGTGGAGGTGTATGCGCTATAAGCGCTGGGCGATGGGGAGATTTTGGGCGGATGGTTTTTCGGGGGTTTTTTATGGGGGAGGTGAGCGGGGTGGCTGTTGGATTGAGGGTTGTGGGTGTTGTTTTTTTATATTTTGTTAGAGTTTGATTGAGATTTTTAAAGATTTTTATTGATTTATTGATGAACTGTAATTGTAAATATTTAATGATTTTTGGACGAAAAAATAACTATAAGTAAATTAGACTTAATTTTGTATTCAGTGCAAGTAGATAATATCCCTTTGAAACTAAGCGAATGTTTGTAGTAAAAGAGCCGCACACATTTTGATGCTTCAAATTTAGTTTAATAGAATCTGTATAGAATAAATACAATGTCACGAATACATTCGCGGTTTGCCAAAAGATATCCATCTTTACATAAGCTTAGTAGACTTGTAGTTCTAAAGTGGTATAACTGCATATATCAAAGTTAATGTATGAGCAGTAAAAATATATCATCTATGAAATTAAATTCACAAAAACTATTTATCTTATCAATATCTATACCCAGTTTAACCTGATTTCCAGGTTTCCCAAATCAATAAATTATGCGTTTTAAAGATATTGCAAAATAATGATATTTAAATCATTTTATTATTACCTTGGTAGAGAAAATTAAATAGGTCCTAATTAGTATCTATCTATAAAAATTGCCTTATTATTGATATAATTATTATATAATCTACACTAGGACCTTACTAAATAAGATTAATAATCTAATCATATCTCTGTTATATTCTGATAATTCAAAAACTCATCACAGCCAACGTAGAATTAATTCAAGAACAAAAAATTTCCAACATTGCTCTCCAAAAATCATTTACCAACCCCCACCGTGCAATTCAGCTCGACCGAATCATTAACCATTACAAAAAAAAAAAATAACAAACGTCCCTCCCAGCTCAGCGATACAATCTCATTAACAATATTATATACATACGCGCGAGCCGCGGCACGTGCGCTCGCGTTTTACAGCCGCGATGCGCATCTGTCCGCTCTGCACATGCGATCGCCCATATAGCTTTCCCTTCAGGATAGAAAGAGAGAAAGAAGCGAAAAATCAAAGGACGCGCTCGTGCCCAGGTGCGTAGGCGCAGCTGGTGTAACGTTTCTCCTTTCTCCCTATATACTTACACGCACACTGTGTTTTTCGCTTCCTCCTCGCGATGCGCGATGCGTTTGGATTTTTAATGAGTTGCAAATTTGGCACCGGAGCCCGCGCGCTGATTGAATCTGATGCTTGGATACAGATACAGGGGTGCGGCTTGTGTCAGGAAAGCTGGCTTTTTGGGGAATTGAATTTGGATGTTTTTTGGGAGTGAGGTCGAAATTTTATAGGCGCGGTGTTCTGTACCTGCTTTGTGAATCGTAAGATAAAGTGGGTATGTAATGTAAGGCCATGTATGAAAAACTTATGGTACATTGTAAGAAGCAAGTAGGAAGTTGCTTTTCCGGGATGTGGAGTAGAAAAATACGCGAATGTTTATTCGGAATATTCGTTTGAAACAAAGTTTGTTTAACGAGACATGAAGAAGTAGCCGTCGAAGGCCATAAAATAATCGCTTTTTTTAACACGTGACTTGAAATAAGTTACACCAGTCTTACAAGGAATAGTATTATTCTACAACAACCACCTTTTATGCGACACGCTCGTTTCTATAGATGTCTCCCACACTAAATAAAATCAAACATCTGCACTATTCCAATCCACCAAACCAACCCAACAAATCAGCAACTCCAGAAAAATCCAGCACCTAATCCACACCATCTCCATTACATAAACCGTATCTCTGGAAACAAAACGAGATTTTTTCACCGCTACACAGAGCCACACAACTCGCTCCGTATGCGTAATGCCAGGCGAAAATGGAACGATGACTAAACGCCGGCTTTGTATGCGCGCTGGCGCATCGCTGCCGGTGTATAAGTACACACAAGTGCCGAAAAAGCTCAAACGTAACGACTCCCCTGTATGTGTGTGTTTAGCGGTTCCGATTTCGTAATAGACACGACGCGCTTACGCAGACGAGGAGCTGGTTTATAGGTGCAATGCAAATGTGATAGTGACGAATTTCGAGGTTTCTAGAATGCAGCTCGGAGCGGAGTCGATGCCCATCTTGAGATGCTAATTGCTTGGAGATGCAGAAACGGGAGGATCGTGGCGGATTGTTAGCGTCATGCTATTTTTATAGCGCTGATTTGAGACGTTAGTTTTTTCGATTGGAGAGGAGATATACGTTAGGCGGTGGGATGTGATTGTTTGGGTGATTTGATGATTAATTGGGATTGGGGATTTTGTGGCTAGTGTTGATTGGCTTGAATTTTTATTAAGGTGTATTTTGAAAATGTTAATGATATTTTAAATTATTGCAGATATGTAATGGATTAAATAATCATGCGTTTGATTGATAAGTAGAACAAGTCTGAACTGGTAAGACTGATAAGTAAATAAAACAACTTCTCTAAAAGTTCGTAACGTTTAAAAAACGTTCATAAAACGCTTTGTGCTATTATTATGCTTTGATATATTTTTAGAAATCTTAATTTACTGTACTCATAAAGTTAGACAATCTTATAAATTGATGAAAATTTAGCTTTACATAGCTTGCCATAAAATAATTACCCGCGCAATAAAAAAGAGATATTTTTTCATACACAACTAGCAAAAAAAAATTACGAAGACACAATCACGTCCGACGCGTGGACGCCGTCCAATTCTGCATGTCCCGGCAATTACGCCATGAAGCCGACCGCGTAGAATAAGCCAGCATCAACACTGTTTCAATTAAAACGTTTCAACGACACTCCACCCACCACCTCAAAAAAATCCCAACATTCCTCCTACCCAAAAATAAAAACTCCGCCAATTTCCACCCCATAGTCACCCACTCAGCCGGCCCACCAAAACCGTCAATCCCAGCGCATTCCCCACACCTCCTCTAATAATAACCTCGTGCATTCCTCGCTCTCCTCACCCTTAGCTTACGATCCACCGAGCTCGTCGCTTGGCCTTTGCTCTCGACTACAGCAATTTACGATATACAAACGCGGCACTTGCCTCGTCTCGTAATTTTCCGGCCCCGGGGTGAGAAGCGGCCTCAGTTTAACGAACCCACAAACGAGATGCCGCGCGTCTATCGCAAGAAAGGCTTATTAATTGGATAATTAGCGCTGCGCGGTATACAATCCATTAGCGGGAGTTCACGAGGCACTTCCTGGCTCTAGTCGTCGTCTTCGATGTGTGTCGCCTGAGAGTAGCTTAGGCTGGGCTCGTTATTTCTATATGAAAGTTGAGAGTGGTTGTGAGGCGGGCTGAGAGGGTTTTTGGGATTCGTTTTTGAGGTTATTTTGGGGAAGGTTTAGTTAGGGCGAGGAGGCGGGGTGTGTCTGTGTCGTTATGCGAAGGCGGTATTTTTGGTGAAGAATGATTGCACGGTGTTTGTTAATTATTTTGACAGTGTTTGTAGTAATAATGTATGAGTTAGATAAGTTGGCGGTTATGTTTTTGTTATACGTTTTAGTACGAGAATAACACAGGGAAATGTGAGAGACATAATACTGCAATTTGGAGGTCGATATTTAAAATAAATCCAGCCCATATAATAAAACTGTATATATAATAAAGTCTAAATCAATAAGGTTATATACACGGAAATATAATGTATGCACAAAATCACGTCAGGAATGTAAATGAATCTTTATTACAAAACCAATAGTTATACATAAAAAATTTAGACCACCTAATTCAATCCTTCTCATTCGCATACTCATAAACATAACACACAAAACTTGAATCTCCAAGCTAAAAATTCTTCCAAAACAAAAGCCACAATAATAATCTATAATTACAGCCACACTCGCACCAAAAATAATTCTTACACTCACAGCAGAAGCATCTAGACACTCATTCTCCACAAGCAGAAAGAACAACAACAACAAACCCTCTCAAATCTCTAAATCGAGCAGACGACGTCTAACACAAAAAACACAACGGGTCACGTGACGCGCGTCTTTCCGGAGAACCGGAACGCATCGTCATAAAGGCAGCTCGAAAATATGGAGCTGCAATAAAGGAGGCCGATAGAAGGCAGGAAGAGGCCCGAAAGGCCAGGGCTATATGAGCGTTATGACGAAGCGTTAGCGTAAACGTGTTTACGCGGCCCACGCGTTTTCCCGAGGCGACGGCCGCGCCGGTTTTAGCTCTAATTCAGAAAGCGCGGGCGGATCGTCATAGTTGTCTTCGTGAACGCTTCGTCATTTTTTGCTGCGCGCGCGCGCGCCCAAAAGGAACGGATATTTTTATAATGACGCGGCGGGACTGTAGGGAACGGTTCTTTGTTGGTGTCCTTTAATGTCGGGCCTCTTTTTTGAAGGTTGGTTGGTGTAAGTTGAGGTACTGGAGTGGTTGGATTATTTGTGGATGTGGTTTGGATTTTATGATAATGATGATGGTCATAGTGATGATTGTTATATAATTTGGAGAACAAGTTAAGTTATTTATGTATTTTGGAATTGCGTTTGACATTTTTGAATTTTAGATTGATATCGATCGAAAACGTTTTAGGATCGTGAGGAGTGGTAGATTGATATCAAGTTATTTGTTAAAGACCGAATCGGTCTATGCAAATTCACGGTATATCTTAAAAAATTTTTTATTTTTTAGACATATTTTTTTGAGATCCTAGGGTAATTTAAAAAATTATAATAAAAAATAAATGAATAAAACGAACAATTTCTTTCTAAGTTTCTATCTTTTTATAGGCAGATAGAATCGTTTATTTTTGATCATAAACATGTTTCATTGCGCTACTAATAATCTTTGGTTTTCCCACTTATGAATGATTAGACTGCAATAGAAAACTTAATGGGGCACAAATCATTTAATAAAGAGATGCTACTTGTTTTTACAATCAACTAAAATATGTTCTATTTTGAATTGCTTAGTATCATTAATAAATCATGAATAATATTTCAAACTATCCATGTATTACTCAATCAAACTTTATTTATAATTTACATGCAAGCGTTTCTTCAGCGTGAATCAGACTCACACATCTTAAATTATTAAAATCGATACACAAAATTTTCAAAACACGAAATTCACAAAAACTTTCTCAATTTTCTCATTAATTCGCAGTAGTAAATAACCAGAGTACAGTCAGACTCTCCCTCTCTCCCAAAACTCGCCAATCTTTTTCAAAATCATGACTAACAAACCTCGGACCCCGCGCCAACGAAATAATCGAACCCCGAAAAACCATTTCCCAGCGCTGACTCATCCATCCTCGAAACGTATACCATCCCGCCTCCCGAAACAAAACGCGCGACAAAAGAAAGCGTCCAAAATCGACAATAGAAACGCACACAGCAGCAGAACTCGCTAAATTTCGTACTTCCTGGCACGACAATTAAATCGAGCCCGTCGCTTCCTGAGCGAGCGATGCCTCATCGAGCATCAGAGCGATCTTTGGCCCTGGCGTGCCATTCCGAGTGGTTACGATGTTTATATGTACATGAGCGCAAAATTCAGTGTCACTTGCGTAGCTATCCACGTGGATCTGTCGGCTGGGGGGTTCGATTTTTCTGGATAGATAAAGCTGAGATGTTTGCGTTGAGGCGAAGGAAAATATTGTGGATATTTTTTAGATCGTTTAGCATTGAAAATTCATAGCGTAGGTTTTGAAAAGGCGGCGTTTTGTGTTTGCATTGCGCGAGGCGTTTTTTGTTTCTGTCTTTGATCGCGATTTCGGTGCGCGCGCTCTTTTGAAGTTTGTTGGAAAAACATCGCTGATCCGCGCGATAAACAATTACCCAGCGGATTTCGTTTGTTGCTCGATTGAATAATCGAGCGAGTTTTTCATTCTCTTCCGTGTAGGCTAATCTAGAAATCTTCGGGGGGATTCAAGGAATTCGCGTTCTCGATATTTGCATTAGCAAGATTTTCTTTATTTACTTGATCGTTCGATATTACGTATTTGGTTAGTGCGCGATGTTTCGTTGCGATGCGTATGAATAGATTTTGTTATTAAAATTTAACAATGTCAAATAACAACGTCGAAATAGCTTGAGGTATTTGTCATAGGTGAGTTCCTAATGGACTGCATGAGTTTTTATAAAAATAATCCATGACGGATGTATTCAAAATATTCGTAGTAATACTAGAAAAAAAGATAATTCAGAATTTAAGTACTATTTAACATATATTGAAAAATTATTTTAATAAACCCGAAAGCAACCAAATCTCTTTCATTCATTAAACCAACACACTCTCATTTCTCGAAAAACTTTCAAACCACCCACTCAAAATCCCGTTAACGCACTTAAACACCACTGTTATCCAACACTCAAAAAACCCCACTCGCAAGCCAATATCCAACCTAGATAAATCACCCAATTAGCACAACAAGCTTGCGCCACATAACCGTCAAAAAAACAATACCCAAAATCCGCGCGTAAAAGTCAACCCGCGAGCCATTCCCCAAAACGGTCTCTCCAAGCCCATTAGCTCACCGAAAAATACGCAACCGCTTCCCGAAGTACAGACACACACTCGAATTCAAGCCAGTCATGAGCACGCGAGTCTCTACGTCTCGAGAGAAATGCAGGCTGCGGCTGCGTGCGAAAAAGTGTGCCAATGTCGCGTGTGTACGGGAGAGTTCAAACTTGGGAGTCGCGCCTTTTCTGCCTGAGATGTGTACGAGCGGCGCCAGCGATAATAGGGACAAGGGAGTCGGGCGAGGCGAAAGTTCTGAGTAGGTTGAATGGGTTGCGGTGAGGTTTTGATGATGATGGTTGCATAGGTGAATGCAGCGTTGGTTTGTGTGATGTATATTGATAGTTGGGTGTTATTACAAGGGTGTGAATAGAGTGGTAATTTATAGGTTAATTTGAGATCGGTTATCTGGAACGCGCGATTTGAATTTTTCGTTAGGATCTTCCATGTTTTGTGCGGCGATGCTAATAAGCTACGTACTAAATTAGACTTCGGCTACATTTTGAACCAGTAAATCATTAATTCATTTCGAATAATTGAATATAAGAAACGAAACGCTAATAAATTAACGTATCTTAATCTGAGCACATGTTCCGCTGATTCAAGTGATATAATTGATTGATGACATAGCTCGCAGTCATCTATTACGCGGACAGACCTCAGGTAAATAAAAATCCTCTCTGACTAATATTAAAATCACTCCGAGCATTAGTTGTTTTCTCAGAAATAAAACATATTAAGTTCAGCGGCTCCGGGCATCTAACATTCTCAGCATAAATAAAACCCACTAAATTGTAAAATTTGTCGAAAATCCTCTAGCACACACCCAGCTCTCCTCCTCTCCCCCTGTACCAAAATAAATATCCACTCAAACCCGAGTCAATCCTTCTCCCAGCCCCGCCTGCCTCTAACTCAACGCAACCAAAATAACACCCGACGTCTATTATTACGATAAAAAGCGAATAAAATTCTTAAAACACCCATGACGCTTACATAGTAAACAAAAGAGACGTCAACCATTCACGCACAGTCCAAGGGCCGCCCGAACATCTCGACCGATCGCGAAGTTTCGATCTCGTTTCGATTCTTCCCCTCCCCCCCTTTACGGCGACACACTATAATAACGCGTGGGAGAACTCGACTCTACTCGAGCCTGACGTCAGCCACGGCAGGCCCGAGAAAGAGAGTCAGGATCGATCCAGCGACGCTGACGCGTCGCTGGCTTTATATGGGCCTCTTGGCCGACCTTTTGCTTCGGTGAGAGAGAGAAGGATGGCATCTTGGGTTATTGTCTCCGCGCCGCTTTGATGTCGCGCTGACGCGGATGATTTCCTAGCTGTGTGTTTGTAGGCTTGGGTTTGTATATGGGATTATGGATTGGTAGGAGGGATCGATCAGTCGGTCGATTTTTTTCTTGGGTTATAGAGAGATGTGATGGTTTTGAAGATAGAAGATTCTGGAAGGAAATTGAGATATTAGAGCGGAATCGGTATGTGAGCTTTTCGCGATTAAGCCTGATTGGGAGCGGCCTTGTGCAGCGAATGCTGGATCGAGTGATTCATTATAAAATGCCAAATTCCAAATTGAGAGCTGGGGTTGAGTTGTGCAAGTATTCAGTTTATTAATTGAGACCGGTTTCAATTGAATTAAAGCTGCGAGAAATTCATGTTTTGAAAAATTTTTGGTTTAATGTATCGATGATAAGTCGGTAGTTTTGAAGAGTTGATCTTTCAGAATCGTATGATTATTTGATATCTGTTAATAATTAATTATTAGGTGCAAGTTGATATAATTTATAAAAGTTTATGGCAAGAAGTAGACTCGCGAGTGCTCGTTAAACTTGTCTGACCAGGTTTGACTAGTATCTACTTTGATCAACATCATAAATGCTTTAATTGACATGTAATAAAGTGAACTCAAAATGATGAATAAGAGGTGCGACGAAAAGTACGTTATATTTATCAATATTCTAATTCTGTATACCGTTTATTTAATCAAATAGTATAAATTTAGTAAACCCGACATTTTTTCATGGATTATGTAACTCTCATCATTTATCCTGTATTTTGCAAATATCGATTCTCCTATTAAAACTACCAAACCTTAGAGTCTCGATACAATAAATCAAAAAATCTGTTCTGATCTTTCATTCAGAAACCATTCTTCTACAATATCTCACTCAATCTCAAAAAAGCCCGATTAATAACCATCCTCTCCTCCACCACCGTCGAATCACCAAAAGCCGCTCTATTAAACCCAAATTAAATTAAATCTCTGACTCATTAATATCCCTCACCCCCCACTCCCCAAAAATCGCAAACAAAAATAAAAACCAACTCGATCTCTTTCCTCGCGCGCTCGCGACAAGCCGGATTACGCGATCAAGGATATATATCTCAACTCTCCATCAACTGCTCAGCAGATACATATACTTGACCTTCGAGGCGCGCGCCACCCACGCCATACAGCTCGTCCCGGTGATGTTTACACCTGGCGGCGCGACATCGATTCTTTGGATATATATCGTTAGACGATCGACACACGCCGATGATTATATGGAATTGCGATTATTGCTGCGATGACGATTCCGATTACCCGCCGTTGGCTTTTTGCTTTCCGCGCCGAGGTGATCTTCCCAAATGCGGCGAGAATCGCAAGCTTATGGCTTTTTTCACGGCGTGAGTCATGGATTACGCTGTGCCTCGAGCGCGCGAAATTGGCGATGGGAGAGTAAGCGAGTGTAGTGTTGTGTGATTAAAATAAAGTTTTTGGAATAATTCCTTTTTTTTAGGGATGTGGGTGGGTATTTTTTTATACTGTACGGGCGCTTATTTTTTTTTCTTAGTGAAATGTTTAGAGCTACGCGAATGTTACTTTTGATTTATTGAGGTGTGGTTTATTATTGAAAATAATTTTTATGGCAGTGATTATCTTATATATATTGAAAATATTCGCTAAGGCAGTTTAAATTTCTTTTACATTTTCTTCAGGCGCTCGCGTAACTTTCATGCCCGTGATTTACATCGGTTCTTAATTTATTTCAAGCCAAAGTATTTCATGTTTTATGCAATTTACACGTTTCAAACATGTCATAAATTTAATGTCCCCGTAATTATTTTTTAAGTAGATCACCTATATCATAAAAAACGAAATGCACAGCAACAGCATGCGCATATTAATTTATCGTACGTAATACGTTTATTTTTAAATGTTCATCATATTTCCAACGATTAAAACTGTAAAATATATACATTCCATATCTAAATAAAGTTGATCTTTTAAATAAAAAACAATAAACGATCCATTAATACCGGCGAACTTACAAAATCAAAATCCCACACTCATCAGAAAACGTCAAAAAATCTCAACGGCGCCAAAAACCAATGCGTTCAACTCGGCGCACATAATACGTTCACCACCCCGAGAGCAAAAGCGTCGCGGCTGTCTCGAATTTTCCTCTGCGGGCTAATAATAAACGCGAACCGCGCGCCGAGAGTGAGAGAGAGATGGCTAAGAATCTCGCTAGATCCGCGCGCCTGATGTTTTTTCAAGCATTAAGGGGATTCCAAGTCGAAAATTTTCGTCTGCTGCGCGCGTATGCGCTGATTAATTGGGACACTGATGATTGGAATGCTTAGAGGGGGGAGAGTCAGTGTTGGCTGGATTTTTTTTTCGGTATCGCAGTCGGTTTTGATATTATTTTGTTGCGCATGGATTGAAATAATGTATGTGTGTTGGAGGCGTATTAGGGCGTTTGGAATTCGATATAGTCGAATTGGTTTAGCGTTTTGTGTAATTAATGATTTTTTTATGTTTGAGAATACCAGGGGTAATTGCTTATTATAGATGTTAATACAATGTTTATAAAAATAGGTTATTATATTTACTTTAGATTTTTTTTGTTTTTTAAGTAAGCTGTATTGTTCTGTGATATTCAATTTTCATCACTTTAACGACTTTCAACCAAACTTGTCATGCAAATTTTAATCTTTATAATTTTTATTTCCTCGCCATTATTAAGTCATTGCATCACTTGCTTACATCAAAACGAGATTTAGCTCACACAATCCCTATTAGCACCTGACTTTTAAAACTAATCAACCAAAAACCATACATAATAATCCTTAAAAAAGTCATATCCAACGCCAGCGCCCAATAAAAAATTCATCTCCGAGCCATCACTCATCCTCCTCATATCAATCCTAACCTCACCCAATCAGCAATTCCAACGTATCCCGGCACCGATTCAGAATGAAAAATCAAGCGAAGCCGGATGTGCAGGCGGCCGCGTGACAAGAAATTTGACTTTGACACTCACTTATAGTCCGCCGCGGTGCAACAATAACACAGGCCGCTCTCTGACATTGATCCTGACTCCCTTTCAGCCTGTTGGCCCGACAGCCGCATTGATTTCGATCGCTCGATTATTTATAGCATCGATGAGAAGAATATAGATGCATATATAGGTACAGCCTGAACTTTCGGCTCTCTTCCTCGTGCTGAGTAGAGCATGTATGTGTGTACATGTAGTGATGGATGCGTCTTTAGACAGTGTAACTCGATAGTTGGAGAATGTTTTTTGAATTTTTGTTGAGGGTGATTTTTTAGAAATCTTTTAAGAGAGTGGACGGCTAGTGGGCGTTTGCGGATGCAGATTTTGTTGCTTTGGGTATTCTGAACTTTTAAATTTCGCTCTCGCTGTTTTACGGGGATCGCACGCCATCTGTTGGTTCTTTGAGGAACTATGTTACGTTGGTATTGTCGGTAATGTAGAGCTCTATTTGCATGTGGTCTAAATTAAAATAAATCTAGCAGCCTGCAGCGCGGACGTTATTTACTGTGTTGCTTTTTCTCGAAAAGTCAGCATGGCAAACAGAAACAGAGCAGAAAGAGGCGGAAATGTCAAAAAAAGTGAGAACCACAAAGCCGATGGTGAGAAAAAGCCTTTCAACAAAAAGAAGTATCGGCAACAAAAGTACGATAACAAGTTTAAAGGTAAAGTGTGACAGCATGCAATAAACTTTTAAGGTTATGTTTTTATAGTCATTGTTTTGCTTTTTTTTTGTAACAACGTGTATTCAAATTTATTGAAATAAAACTTATTTATTTATTATTTTAATTGTTTCATTGTCAAACAGTTCGTCAGTGGGAAGAGAAAAGGAAAAAGGTACTCTTAAAAGATCTTTACAAGGACTTGAAAAAGGATGAGAAAGCCTCCAAGTCAAAGTTTCCAAAGAAAAATGAATCGTCTGAGCAGCAAGAAGGAGGATCAGAGTAAGCATATGAATAATTATATATATTATTTAAACAAAATAGGCACATTTCTAAATAAAGGAATTAAGCAACAATTGTATTTTCAGTAACTCCATGGATAGGAAACCGAAATATCCCTTTTTCAATGCTAAAAAAGAATTTTTAAGGAAACAAGAGGAAAAACAAAGAAAAAAGGAAGAAATTTTGAAAGCAAAACAAGAAAGAGAAGAAGCACTTAGGAAATATAAGGAGAAAAAAATGAAAACTTTTAAAGAATTGTCAAAAAAAACGAAAAAGGGCCAACCAGTGATGAAAGGCAGGATGGAGCTTTTATTACAAAAAATTCAACAAAGTGTTTGAAGTTTGCCTTGAACTTATTAACATCACTTTATCATTTTATAAGTTAATTAAAATAAGTTGAAACTAAACTTAACTGTGTACATATATAATAATTACTTTATATAAAAAATATATTTGTAAATAATTAAATTTCATAAATTTTATATCCATTCAAATAAAAACTAATGCATTTAGAGAATGTTAAAATTTGATTAAAATAAAATATTTTTTGAGATATAAGAACAGATATAACTTTTTTTAAATTATTCAAATATTCTATTTTTAGGCAAACTGTTAAGGTAGTTTAATTTTTTTAATGGCAGAAGTTTGAGCTTTAAGCGAGTTTTAGAAACTGCATAAAAGTAAAGGACCATCTTGTGCAGTTTTTGAACACTTTCCACAGAGATTTTTTATTCTTAAGTAGTGAAAAATATTTGGTACATTAATTAATAATTTAATTTTGTATGAAAAAAAGCATAAATAATTATAAGAGCATTGCAGTACTTAAAAATGCTTATAATACCGATTAAATTAAAAATTCTAATCATAAAATGTGATCTTTAAATTAGTACTTATTGCATAAACTCAAACTATTTAGTAAAACTCAAACTTATTGAAAATAATATAACAATAATATATTTCCTCAAACACTCAACTCTAATTCCTACGCAATCAGCAAAAACTAGAACCACCAAGTCCCTCCATCCTCAACCACTCAATTCAAATCCCAACACCTCCCTTACTCCAAACAACCACACCAAAAGACACCAACCTCCATCCACCCAAACCCCAACCCTCCCCGCAATAAAACAAAACACTCCACACCACCACCCTCACCCAACAATTCAAACCTTCGCGCTCCGACCCACACAGCACCCATGTCCACGCGTGCGCAGTCAACTCCTCGGGGCGGGCTCGCGCGCCACGATTGCATCCACTTTATACCTAGCTCTCAGCACACATCGCGGCTCGACTACCCAAAGCTGCTGGCGCTCGCTCGCTCAGTGTGTGAAGGGGCAGAGAGCTGAGAAGAGAGCCAGAGTGTGTGTGTGCGTGTGCGAGAGTCCGGCGGTTGTGCAAATGGCGACAGGCACGGAGAGTCCCGCAGCGGTTCGCGACTGAGAGACAAACACTCCCCAAAGAGAGTTGAGAGCTCGCTCGCTCGCGGACTAGCGCACAGGAGGACGAGGGAAGCTAAGAGCCCGCTTGATCATCAGCAGCCCAAGGTATCTACCTATCCTACAGCCTGCGGCCGTATCTCTCTCTCACTCAGCGCCGCTCACCAAAGGACACATACGCGCTCACAGCACTCTCGTAGCCGCCCCGATATCAGATCCCGAGGATTCCAAGCTCCGGCAGGACTTGATTACTTTGCGAAGCGTGAGTATAAGCTCCGAAATGGATGCTCTCTATTGGTTGTATATAAGTACTGTGTGCTAGCGCGGCGAAGACGTCCTCGAGATTTTTCCGACGACTGCACAGCTATCTTTCTCTCTCTCTCTCTCTCTCTCTCTCTCTTTCGGTCGATAATTCGCGCTGAGGAGCATTATAAAGTCCGGCCCGGCCTCCTTCCTCGGCTCAATCTTCATCATCCTTCCTTTCGTCTCTCTCTCTCTCTCTCTTCTCCACTTTTCTCCTCTCCTCTTTCTCTCTCTCTCTGTCTTGCTTGCACTCATTCATAGATAGTAGAGAGCGTAGAGGAGAGCGCGCTGATCGTCCCTCTCTCTCTTTCCTCGTATCGAGCCGCCAGAGCGCTGCCGCGGTGTATATAGTGTCTCCCCCACGTCCCCCAGTCGATGACCCGCTTGACACGGCCTGTCAAAAAGGCAAACAAGGTATTCGCGAGATTTGCCTTTCGTTGGGTTCTCTGTTTGCACTGCTGGCAGTGGAGTAGGCCTGATTGCTGGAGGATAAGCTTCACTTCTGCTGCTGGAGTGGAGGAGTGTGCTGAGGGCAGCGCTGATTGTGCTTCTTGGCAGAGGTCTGGGCAGTGTGTGCGTTGTTTGGCAGGGTATTTTTGTTGTTTGGCTCGATTTGGTGCTTGCGAGTTGCTGCTTGTTGCTGGCGTGGGCTGAGAGATTGTTGATGAGGTGTGGGCTTTGCGCAAAGTAAAGGGTGTTACTTGTTTTGTCTGTATAATTATTTTTTGGATTTTTAAACTACAAGATTCAGATATCCTGTGTGTATATAAAGTATATATGTGTGTACTTTGGGATACGTGCAATAGTACTATCAATCTTTTTTTCTTTTTGGAGCAGATATAATTGGCCTATGATTTTTTCCAGACAACATGAAATGAGTTAGACATGTGTTTTGATGATTATTTTTACGAATAAACACTGGGTTTTTCCTTTGATAAAGGGGCTATAAATATATAAACGTGAAAACAAGGTTGAAGAAGATGAGATATTATTTTATAAAATTTTGATCATCTTTTCTGTGAAGATTTTATCTTTGATGAATTGTGTAAAATTTAAGTCAATTAGTTAACATTAAAATTAAATTTAGTAACAAAGTATAATACCACAATTAAAATTTGTTTTCATTTATATAAAAATTTTTTTCAATTTTTACTATGCCTCCAAATAATATCAGCAATAATAAAATTTAATTGGTTTATAAATTGCAACAATATCATTCAAATAAAAAACTATAGTCCACATGCAATGTATTTTAATGCTCTTGAAGTTGAAGTGGTTAGCATTCATTGTACTTAAAAAATTGTGATGCTAAGTGCATGGATAGGGGAGAAGAAAAAGAATAAGAGAGGTTCGATGAAATAATAAAGGTACTCATTACATCTACAGACATGAGAAGATGTGTTTATACGATCATGAATAAAGTGTACTCATTTAATCTTGTTTGTTAAATTGATTTCAAGCACATTATTATCTGTTTTCTTTTTCTTTATTGAATAATTACTATTAAACTATTGAATAAGATACAAATTATTAAAAATCTTCTAAAATTTTTGCTTTAGGTGGACTTTATCAATAAAGGATAAAAAATGCCAGCTGTACGAGGAGATGGCATGCGCGGTCTTGCCGTTTTCATCTCAGATATCAGGAATTGTGAGTGTTCATTTTTATTTGATTCACATTGTTTAAATAGATCAAAGGCCTTAGCATACAAGCAAGGTTTTATTTGACTTGAATGCTTTTTACTACTTTTATATCAAAGCCTTGTGTGTGTAGAAACACATTTATTTTAATTTGAAAGAACTACTTATTAGTTTATGAATCTACTTCTTTTATAAAAATGGAAATAGGTCTTATTTTTTAGAATGGTTAATTAAAAACAGGAAATATTATTTAATTCTTTATGAAATTTTATTTCTCTTTTAAACAAAAATATATAACTTTTTTAATATCTTTTTATTTTTAACTTAACTTAATTTAATTTAAAAACAACTAAATCTTTCAAGCATTTAACAGTTTCTTGTGTCTTCTTAGTTAAAATCTATTTATATTAACAGTAAATAAAGCCAAGTAAGAGTTTTTCAAGCCATCCTGGGTGCATCCTTGTTAATGGGATAGTGTGGAATGATAAAAATGTGTCATTGAGGCCTTCCAGACAAGGCAAAGTATTACGAGATTTAACATGCAGAGTATGGGAATTGGGGGCGGAGTTTTGATATAGGCATATCTTTACTGATAGTACAGACCTTTTTTTCAGCAACAGCCTACGTTAACGCAATATCAAATCAATGAAGCATTCTCAATATTTTGCCACTAACAATCTTAGATGGTTATTATGCAAAATTTGTCGCAAAGAATTTTCCATAGCATTTGTTTAACTGTAAAATTATTACAATGCAATTTTAATATATAAAAAAATAGAGATGTCAATTCATATAATCAGTTTGTCATTAAGCCAAGTGGCATTCTGCCATTTAGTTCTACAAATATTACTTCAACATATAATTAGGTTGAAGCTTCAACTAAAGCTTTTGTCTACTAAAAATTATCTTACAACAAATCTTTGCTTCAGGTAAAAGTAAGGAGGCAGAAATAAAGAGGATAAACAAGGAGCTAGCAAATATTCGGAGTAAATTCAAAGGTGATAAGACACTTGATGGATATCAAAAGAAAAAATATGTCTGCAAACTACTCTTTATCTTCTTGCTTGGCCATGACATTGATTTTGGGCATATGGAAGCAGTCAATCTACTTTCGTCCAATAAGTATTCTGAAAAGCAAATTGTAAGCATCAGATTTAGGAGTTACTTCATGTTCAGTGTTAAATGTTTCTAAATAATTTAATGTTTTTTTACAGGGATATCTTTTCATATCAGTCTTAGTTAACACAAATAGCGATTTAATTAAATTAATTATACAGAGTATCAAGAATGACCTTGGTTCCCGTAATCCAATTCATGTTAATCTAGCATTACAGTGTATTGCAAATATTGGTAGCAAAGATATGGCTGAGGCCTTTGGAAAAGAAATTCCAAAACTTCTTGTATCTGGGTAAATAAAATTTCAAAACTTACTACAAAATAATAAAAAATTGAATCAATTTGGTTAAACATAATTTAGACTGAAATTTTCTCTCAAAGGATTTATTACTTAATTTTATAGATTGTCATTTATTATTGCTATTTTATTATTAAATCAAAATATTATAACAAATATAGTAATATACAATCTATTTTGAATATCTAGAGATACTATGGATGTCGTAAAGCAAAGTGCTGCCTTGTGCCTTTTACGACTTTTGAGAACAGCACCAGAAGTTGTTACTGATGGAGAATGGACTTCTCGTATTATTCACTTGTTAAATGATCAACATTTAGGAGTAGTCACTGCAGCAGCATCTTTAATTGATGCTCTTGTAAAACGAAATCCTGATGAATATAAAGGATGTGTTAGTCTTGCTGTTTCTCGCTTGAGTAGGGTGAGTAAACAAAATATAAACAAGTTTATAAAATTATTAAGATATTTTTATGAACAAAATGTAATGGTTTTAGATCGTTACATCAAGTTATACAGACCTTCAAGATTATACATATTATTTTGTTCCTGCTCCTTGGTTATCTGTTAAATTATTGAGACTTCTACAGAATTATACTCCACCAGGTATTTGTATACATAAATATAAATAATTAAAACATTCGTTTCAAAATAATTTTATTATAATAATTTTTAATATTCATTTTCACTTGTAGCTGAAGATCCTGGTGTCAGAGGAAGATTAAATGAATGTCTGGAGACAATATTAAACAAGACACAGGAGCCACCAAAGTCAAAGAAAGTTCAGCATTCCAACGCGAAGAACGCTGTCCTGTTCGAAGCCATTAGCTTGATCATCCACAACGACAGCGAGCCAAACCTACTGGTGCGGGCTTGTAACCAGCTCGGGCAATTCCTCTCTAATCGCGAGACTAATTTACGTTACCTAGCTCTAGAGTCAATGTGCCATCTCGCGACTTCGGAATTCTCTCACGAGGCGGTCAAGAAACACCAGGAGGTCGTGATCCTGTCCATGAAGATGGAAAAGGACGTCTCTGTGAGACAGCAAGCGGTCGACCTGCTCTATGCCATGTGTGACAAGAGCAACGCGGAGGAAATCGTGCAAGAGATGCTGAACTATCTGGAAACTGCAGACTACTCGATTCGAGAAGAAATGGTCTTGAAGGTTGCGATATTAG
Organism: Eupelmus urozonus; assembly: GCA_900480035.1. Lineage (NCBI taxonomy): Eukaryota > Metazoa > Arthropoda > Insecta > Hymenoptera > Eupelmidae > Eupelmus > Eupelmus urozonus. The sequence goes on from UELX01000746.1 coordinate 46,056, forward strand.
CCGAGAAATACGCTACGGACTACACTTGGTACGTTGACGTTATTCTCAATCTCATCAGGATAGCTGGTGATTACGTGTCGGAAGAGGTGTGGTATCGCGTTATTCAGATTGTCATCAACAGAGATGATGTTCAGGGTTACGCAGCAAAAACTGTTTTTGAGGTAATTGCATTACATCGTATTAAACACTTTAATTATAGATCAAAGTAATACAAATTTAATAAAATAATATTAAATTTATTAGGCATTGCAAGCACCAGCTTGCCATGAAAATATGGTTAAAGTAGGTGGTTACATTCTTGGAGAATTCGGCAACTTGATTGCCGGTGATTCACGTTCATCACCTTCAGTACAGTTCCAGCTCTTACATTCCAAAGTAGGTATTCTACGCTTAAAATAATTGAAATATGTCCATAAAAATAATGATACCAAATTCTTTTGCAGTATCATTTATGTTCACCCATGACACGAGCTTTACTTTTATCAACTTATATTAAATTTGTCAACCTCTTCCCTGAGATTAGAAGTCAAATACAAGATGTATTTAGACAAGATAGTAATTTGCGCAGTGCTGATGCTGAGCTTCAGCAGAGAGCTTCCGAATATCTGCAACTTAGTATCATAGCGTCTACTGATGTTTTAGTGAGTCCTTTCAACTGACATTAATTTACATTTAACATATGATTAAAAAAATATAAAATACATAAAAACTTATTTTATAGGCAACTGTTCTCGAAGAAATGCCGGCATTCCCCGAACGAGAATCTTCCATACTGGCAGTATTAAAGAAAAAGAAGCCGGGTCGCGTGCCTGAAAACGAAATCCGGGAAAGCAAGAGTCCAGCACCAAATACCAATCATCATACTGAGACTACTTCAGCTGCTGTCGCATCCACCGTCGCTAATAATTCGTCCGCTGATTTGCTGGGCCTCTCAACGCCTCCATCCTCTCAACCGACAGGCAATACGGGTGTACTGTTTGACGTTTTAGGAGATATTTACAATATGCCGAACAAAGGAGCTACTAATGGAACTCAAGCCACATACAACGCCAAGAAGTGAGTAATATTTAGTGTTTTATAGCTTTTTAAGTGTCTTTAAAAATGCGTCTATTTCTGATAAAAATATGTGTATTTATATATAAATATTTTTATTTGCACAAAATTAAAAAATTTTATTTTTTGAAAAATTAATTTTTGCATTAAAATAAAATTTTAATCAAAATTCTAAATTATTTTTTGTTTTCCTTTTATTTTATTAACAATGTGAACTCAATTATAGTATAGTAAACGTAATAATTAAACTGTACTAATTAATTTTTTAATTTACTTTTGTTGCAGATTCGTTTGCAAAAATAATGGTGTACTTTTCGAAAATGACCTCATCCAAATTGGTGTAAAATCAGAATTTAGACAAAATCTTGGCAGAATTGGATTGTTTTATGGAAATAAGACACAACAAGCACTTATCAATTTTCAACCACAGTTATCATGGTCTGATGAAAATCAAATAAAATTAGCGGTACAAGTTAAGCCGGTAGACTCTGTTTTAGAAGCTGGTGCTCAAATTCAACAACTGATTAACGCCGAGTGTATTGATGATTACGATGGTAATTAACTTATTTGAATATTTACGATGTTAAAAGATTAACTATTAAATTAAAATGAATGTATTCTATTTAGGCGCCCCAAGTATGATAATATCCTTTATGTACAACAACTTACCTCAAAAAATAACAATGCAGTTACCATTAACGATAAACAAATTCTTTGAACCTACGGAAATGAATGGGGAATCATTCTTTGCTAGGTGGAAGAATCTTGGAGGGTATGAATTTTAGAACTTCTAAAAGAACTTTAAACAATATAGTTATAATACTAAAATGAAAATATTTTATAATTTAAATAAAATTTTTTTCTAGAATAAATCAACAACGATCGCAGAAAATATTTAAAGCTCAGACACCCATGGATTTAGCGCAAGTTCGCACAAAGTTACAAGGATTTGGTATGCAACTCTTGGATGGAATCGATCCTAATCCCGATAATTTCGTTTGTGCTGGAATCGTACATATGAGGGCACAACAAGTTGGTTGTTTATTACGCTTAGAACCAAACAAGCAAGCTCAGGTAACAATAACTAATTATACTACGTCAAATTATGAAAAACATATTCCTTAATAATTCTGTATTAAGAATTCAACTTTTATTAATATATTAAAGAAAAAATAAAAATTATAATTTTATAATATTTGATTTGAAAAATTTTATTTACTGTTATTTAGTTATTTACTCTTAAGAAACCGACTTATTAATACCTTTTTCTTTTATGTTTAGATGTTCCGGTTAACAGTAAGATCAAGTAAGGAAACAATGTCTATCGAAATCTGCGACTTGCTGGTGGACCAATTTTAATCGACCTAGCAGGCGTACCCGTCAGCCCTAACTTATTTTTTACATGATGCAGAATGATCTTCGCCTACTTTGTCGAAGGAATAGAAAAAGTGGAACGTCGTCCCGTGGAAGTGCAGCGAAGACGGTATTAAACGAATATTAATCCGAAAAAGACCGAAAAAATAACATACGTGTTAATCCCCTAAGCTTTCAGCCAGAGTTGCACTATTATAAAGTAAAGAAAGAAAGCCTTGTCGTGTGTAGGTTAATTATGTGAGAACCATTTGTTACCGCGTATAGGACAAAGTTAAAGAAGACAACGTTTGCGTCAAAATAGAGTCAAAGATGAGATTAATGTGCGATTGACGAGCAGAATTAGGTCGACCGAACAGTGGATAGTATTAGTTCGTAAACACGTGAAAACGTCAGCTTATGAGGTCAGTTTATGATTACTTTAATAAACTCACCTTATCAGTTTTTGCGGTTTATCTCAAACAAAGCACGAAAAAAGACTTTGAAAATTATACTTGTTGAGTATAGAAGTTAGATTGAAATTGGCAAATAATTTTTTTTTAATTACCAATCTATTAATGAATTTAAGCTTTGAAAGAACAAGACGCGAATTAAAGTTGCGGGAAACTAAACGGGCGATGTACAAGAATTTGAATGTAAGAGTAAAAGAAATTGTGAAATTGTCTTTCTGTTTGAATTGTAAATAAGCGCTTGTTCGTTGTTAATTTTATGTCGACTTTTTTTTAATGGCTACCTTTATGTGTCGGATTAATAGAAATATGGTTGATAATGCTGGCCTTGTGGTATCGAATCTGAGATGTACATTTTCCTTAAGTAACTTTAATGTTAGCCTAGTAAGTTGCTGTCTGTTCAATACTCTGTTTTCTGTTTTATTTTTTTTTTCGCCAGTCTATTATTTGTTTTATAACGTGGATTACGTCGTATAATAAAAACTATACTTGCGATTATCGATTTTTCCTGGGTTTTTCTATTTTACAATTATATGCTAGCCGAGTAATTCAGCGTGTCAGTCTCATCAAACGAATCTCAGTATAAGTATATATGTGTTAGTCAAAGATAAAAAGATGAGAATAGAAAACGATTTGAAAAACTTGGCACAAGTGAGAAAAAATAAAAAATCCAGCGATTAAAAAAGATCTTAAAAATCTAAAACTTTTATTATGAATTCTATACTTTGTTAAAGTTTCTATAGAGTCATTGTATGAAAATGTATATTTTTTTCGTATTGATGCAAAAATCGCTAATCGCAAATGTCAAACAAGATAAAAAGTCGAAAAAATACAAATTTGGAGATCAAAGTAGTCAAAGCAAAAAAAAACAAAAAAAAAAATAATGAAATTATGAATAAATCACTGGAAAATAGTTACGCGGAGATGATAGAAAGTCGAAGCCTGTACAAAGATTAAAAAAAAAGAGAGATAGTCGAGTCGCGCAGATGGAGCGCTGTAATTAAAGATGTATAACCGACGTATAAATATATATATACACGTGCATACATAAAAGAAATGTATGTCAACATATACATATTATATATAAGAAAATATATATATAAATATACATAAAAACGAATATTGTTAAATCATGCGCCGCGGAGTTTATCCTGGATAAAGTAGACGTTATTACAGCTCTTATCTGTCTGTCATCTCTTCCCTTTCTCTTTGTCTCTATCTGTCGTCCTTCTCTTCTCCTTCGTCGTTATTGTATGGGTATTAGTTTTAACTCCAACGATCATTCACGCCACTTAGCTTGTTTCAGGCTGTTTGGTAGAAATGCGCAACGAACTACGCGAGACTCGTTACGTCGCTCGAGTCAGACGCAGGCGCTTTTTCGTTAATTTTAAATAAACGCCTTTTGTTTATTTATGATCTAAGTACGATTATTTTTTATGAATCAATTGTGGTAAATGTAGTAATGAACATATATAATTTTTTTTTTTATAAACGAAATGTAATTTTGTATGAGATAGCAATCGTTACTTTATATATTTGTTATTTATTGTATGATTTTATAATTTGGGGAATGTACTAATACTAATTTTTAAAGTCTAGTGGAAATATAAGAAAATAATTTAAGTCCTATTAAGTTTATTGTATATATTTGCTAGTTTTTAAAACTTCCTCGTAGAACAAGATTAGTTTGCGGTGATTATTCACGTATAGTGATGCCTATTAATTGTTTTAATTGTATATTATCGATCAAAAAATTATTTGATTAGCAGTTTATGTTTAAAAAACATTAGGATTCACAACATTTTATAAAAATGTTTAAATTACAAAACGAACTATCGGTCCTAATTTGCAAGATTAATCATTTTCTCAAAAATATACATATATATAAGACGCAAATAAACAAAAGTGTTTATTTTAAGTTAATGTAAAAATCTTATGTCTGGCATGCATCCCTCTTCTTTTCTTCCCGCGCATTATCGTCGACTGTCGTTATTTTGTATCGTTTATTGCTCAGTGTACATGTATACCTTTGTAAGCCACGCTATTGATTTATATTATAAAAAAGGAGAAAAACAATATATAATCATGTCGTACAAAATTGCTGCGTTTATATTTTTTAATGCGTGTACCGTTAATACTGGAAGCCAGTTCATTTTGAAAAGAGGGTGAAAATAATTAGATTTCAATTGATTGAATTGATTTCTCAGTTTAGCATTTAGCATAAAATAAACTTTAATATAGAACTAAAACATACGAAAATTCCATATTATAAATTAGTTTTCCATTACAACGATATTTTTAACAATTGTAATTTGAGACATTGCCAACTAATTATTTCATAATTATATTTACGTGTTTATCCACATATACGATATTGAAATATTAGTAAACATTTTTGTTCATTTGCACTTTATAAAATCGAACCCTTCAATTGTCTAAATTATTCCATAAAAAAAAAAGTTTTAATTAAAAACAACAATCTTTTTAAAAACGGTTAAAATTGCACGTGTTGACTGATAATCGTAATTGTACCAAAAAATTTCAATGATATTTTACTTATTTCTTTTTGATGTAAATGTTAATAAATAAGCAAATAAAAATTAGCGTTTCAGAAATCATATATATAAAGAAATTTTAATTAATTGTATTAAAAAAATATTTAATTATCTATTAAATTTAAATTAACGCATTACAAAAATGACGAATACTTACATGCTTAAAAATATCTAGAGTATTAAATCTATCAAAATATTTAATTTTTTGTTAAAAATAGCGAGTTTTAAGATAGCTTATTAGCAAATTTGTTTATAATAAAAGCCATTCATTATAAGTATAATCTCGTCCCTCAGAAAAATTTATGTTAATTTGAACTTGATGAAATTAATATACCTAATAATAACTTGATTCAGCTTTAATATCAAATGTAGTACATTTATTATCTGATTCTCCAATTTATTTTTCACCGTGAAAAAATATATAAGTTAAAATAAGAATAATAGATTTAAAAAAAAAGTTAATAATAGTATACATGCTTAAAAAAAACTACTGACAAGTAACAAGTTAAATTTAACGTAGAAACTTCTAGATGACACATTGGGTCCACAAGCGCGCATTTGTCACATAAAAAAGGTCCGCAATAAGAGATTAAAAGAAAAAAATTTGTATGACACTTATTACCGATTGCGTACTTTGCGATGCAAGATTTTTGGACTTCTTTATTAATTATACTGTTATCATTTGGAGACTCAAAAAAAAAAAAAAAAAAACAGTGGAAAAGGAAACGAGAGGCACATAAATAAAGCGACAATAGACAAATTCACATTCACTCGGGGTCTCTTTAATGTCATGTATCATGGCATGAATACACATCGGGATTAATCGTAACATTACATTATATATACTCTTAAAACGGCGAGCTATACAATCGCAGTCTCGAGCTGAACGAACTCCAGAAAATGAAGTACATGAAAGTTTAAAACGTATACATACATGATAACGATAAGACTATACCTATATATTTATAATACGCTATATTTTTCAAAAGCGCCAATATTACACGCACGCCCACGCCTTCCTTTTGTCAGCGCGTGGCTCTTTTCATTCTCCAGTCGTTATAGCTCTCTGTACACACACGTCAATCGCGATACTCGCGCGTGCATTTGACATCTTTGGAGGCAGAATTTCCTCTCTTTCTCTCTCTCTCTCTCTGATCAATCGCCTGAACTATATACGCGCGCACATATACGTAAATACATAACAAAGCGCGAGAGCTTCGAGGCAATTGTCTCTTAAGTATGACTGACGGCCCTGACTTTTCCGCGCGGCTAAAAATATAATTCGACCTGGTTCTTCAATCCCATCGCGTCAAATCGTTCGGTAATCGAATTATTATCGTGGATGGAACGCTGCGGCCAGATGTATAGAGTTTCGCAACTACAGACAGTCGAAACAATCGAGTTATCTTGAATTATTTGCCGGCGAGTCGCTGTGGCTTCGGTTTCAATCGAGTTTTGAGAAAAATTTTCGCGGCAAACGGAAACAATTACCTCTCTTGGGAAATCGCTTCCAGCTCCGTAACGCTTTATCTTACACATCGATTCCGGGGTCACTCGACGAGCGGTAATAAGTGGCACGAGTGTTTTTTTTTTTAAAGTATAAGGAAGCCTGGATCTTAGCTTAACATCTAGTTGGAAGATTCGCTTGGATATTGATACTAGCGGTACGTGACGCTCTACTTTTACAATTATACGAAACGTTAAATTATAATTACAAAGACGAATACGAGTACATAGTTGGCAGGGTGTCCACTTCTTGAATTCCGCGCTTTTAATTTAACGCATTCCGCGCTTTTAATTCAAAATACATCGGCGCGTTTAATTCAACTCCCTTTCGCGCAGTTTTATACGTAAAAAGAATGACACTAGGCGAAGGGAAAAAATTAAAACCTTTAATTTCTTCATTCCCTAGCGCCTCGCGCTGTAAAACTAAAAAAGCAGGGCTAAAAAGACCAGGAACGCGACATACGGGCGACGCTTAAGTAGATGAAGTATAGAAAAAGCTCTCGCGTCGGATTATTCATCGATTTCGTTTTTATTTTTGTTTGCTGAAAATTAACTGAAAATCCGCGCAGTTCCGACACGCGTATTGTCGCACGTGCTTGTCCATTTTCATTGGAAATATCGCCACACAACGAGATACACTTGTCCAAAGCTTCCCCGCCCTGTACATGTAGGATTTGAAGTAGAAATGGAGTTTGAGGTTGATATTAAGAGTGCTTTTGAAATATTTCTGGTTGTAAAGTCTGCCAAACTTATGTCAATGTTGTAGATACAGTATTGGATTTGCGTTACATATCCGGTCTAAAATTTTGTGGAGTAAAATTTTTTGTTAATCGAGTTAGTGTCTCTTTCGAATTGTGAAAACCGTAGGTGTATTTTTGAAATTGAATACGTAGCTCGTGAAGCCTCGGTTGAATTATTTTATTGAATAAGCTTTTTTTAAAAATGGCTGGATGTCGGATTTTTTCATACCAATTCAACGCATTTCAAACTTTGAGATAAATGGTTTAAAATAAGAAGTTTTTATTTTTTTTAGCAAGCCATTAACCTTACACCTCCTGAAAGTTTTACACCCTCCTAAACTAGGCTGCTTTGTTTTGAACTGAAACTTTACTCCAAAAGTTTTAGACACAGTAATCGTTCTGTATCTTAAAAACGATATAGCTACATAGTATAATGTAAATGAAGTAAACGTTTTGGTGTTTTTTGGCTTATCGTTAACCAACGTTTTTCAAATTAAGCATTATCCGTATATATAGATGATAAGGTCTGATCGTGATGTATATTGAACGAATGCGCATCCGAGAACGTAGACGTTTAATCGCGGTGAACGTGAAAAAAAGTATTATATAGTTAATACATCGCGTTACTTATAAGATAAATACAATAAGTGATGATGATCTTTGGGTATTACAGAAGTATGTGTATGAGTTTTGAAAAAATATATATATATACATGCATACGTATAGATAAATACTTAAGAGATACACGCAAATAACATCGTTTCTTCTGTACAAGATTTCATTTGATCGAGCGCAACCGGTAGTCTTCATTTTAGAATCGCCCGCACCTTGATTTCACAATTGTACATCTCGATCGATGGGAATTCGGAGCCTCGCAATTGGCCGTATAAAATCGAAAAAAAAAAGGAAAAATGAAAATACATGCTGCGATTCTGTATGGGTGTGATTGCGCGGCTCCGAGAGGAAGAATGAAAAAAAAAATGGAAAAATGCCCGCGCGTATTACAATAAAATCTATATGGTAAATGCGGTGAGACGACGAGTGTCTCATCTTACCGCAGCGACAAATCTATTAACGATACACTGTATGATTGATCGTTTCAATAAACACGACTATGTACATTTGCCGTTCACACAACGGAGTCTTTTTCTGTACGATGGACGGAAAATCTCCGTCTACTGACCTCTCACCGGTTTCTTTTCATCCATTAGTGGCTTTATTACGTAATTTGCTCTTTGACTCCTTTTCAGTGAGATTGACTAGTTACAATGATTTTTTTTTCTTTGCTTTTTCATTTTTTTTTCCTTTTGCTCGTCTTTGAGCACAATTGCGTTTCGTTAGTTTTTATTTGATAATTTTAAATAGCGAAATATTGACAGTAGTGATAGAAGATATTTACGATGGTACATTGAGAAAAACATTTTGTTCTCGCAATAAAAGCTTGGTTCAATTAAGTATTAAATGTTTTTCGCAGTGTAGGTTTCAGAATGAATATTATAATGGCAAAACGGCTAAATAATTTACTTTATTTATATAGTAGAATATGTAATACTATATTTAAGTATTTAATTCAAGAAATTTAATTAGTTAAAGGCACTTAAATAATTCTGAAATTACAAAGTTACTTAAGTTAAAAGAGAAATATAAAGAATCTGAATTTGAATCTTCATTGTTAAATATTTAAGATCTCGTCAAACTAAAAAATTAAATTCTTTTTTAAATAATAATTAAATTTTTTTAAATTTAGATTGTTCTTTCTTCAGATTATCAAGTTTGTAATCTTGATTATATTATCTACAATAAATTCTTATTTATTTGTTATGCAGTGACATATAAGATTTAATCATGCATTTTAATATACATCTAGTCAATTCGAGAGGCTATTCACTTTATGAAATTAAAATAACCCATTTAAAGTACTTTAAATTATACGAATTCGCTTAAAAAGAAGTTGATCTAAATTGAATTCACTGGTTTAATGAGAAAGCTGATGGACAAGGCCACACTTGGAAATATACGTGTCTTTCTGAAATGATAAACTGCACCTGAATAATTTCTAATAATAAGTGATTCTATAAAATTAAAAGAAAAAATTTAATTTCACCAGTTTGTAAATAGCCTCTCGAGAACGTCATATATTTGAAGCACCGTGTGTTTCCCGTCCATCAAAAATAGGAGCAATTTTCTAATGTTCTAACAGCTTTACGAGCTACTTTATAATAAAATTTCCGGATACACTTTTTATTTTAATGCGTGAATAAACTGCAACATGATTTATATTCCTTGCTATAAAAGATGCTGAAATATTGCTCGTAACACCGCGAATACCTTGAAAACTGCCCCAGAACATTAGAAATGCGTTTACGATCCTTAAATCTTCTATTCCCTTACACTATAAAGTTTGAACATTCTCCTTAACCCTGACTAACCAGTTACATATTCAGCTCTCCGAGTAAAATACATAATCGCGCTCAACTTTCTTTCAACAGCTCCAAAAACCTCAATCCACCCTCCCACCCAATATCCATCCAAAACCTCACTCGGGCCTCAGCGCGTTGATCCTCGCCTCTTCATCCTCCTTGATCTGTGCCTGCGCGTCCTCCCACAACAACCGCTCCCTCTCCGCCGACTCCTCGCCCTCCACATCCTCGTTCACCAGCTCGCTCTGCTCTCCCGTATTCCTCGCGTCCTCCGGCGCCAGAAACACCCCCGCAGCCGGCCTCGCCTCGGCCTCGCACTTACGCCTGTAGTCGTCGTTGTCGGGTGCTTTTCGATGGCAGCTGTCGCAGATGGTGTCGGCTGAGCTGGTGCAGCGGCGAGCTTCGTAAAGGCCGGGCCCGCAGCGCGAGCAGATCCAGCAGGGCTGGCTGCCGTGGTGGGGAGAGTAGGTGCCGGGCTGGCACTCGGCGCAGAGGGTGTCTCGGCCACGGCCGCAGCGCTCGACTACGCCCCAGCCGGGGGCGCAGCGGCTGCAGTGGGGCTCGCCACGGTGGTGGCGCAGGTGGGCACGAGACTCGCAGATCTGGAAATTAAAGAGATGGGGGGGCTTGAGTTTGGATGGTTTTTTTAAATTGAGTTTGGGTTTTGGAAAATAAATAGGAATGTGTGGGATGTTGAGCTTGGAAGGTTTTATGGGGTTCATGGGTTGGAGTGGGTGATGTATGTATAGTTTAGTTTTTACTAGGTTTTAGGATTAGTAGTAGTAACTTTTAATTTAGAGATGGATTATTGGAAGCAATTGTATAGTGCCTTTTTAAGAAAATTTTTGTCTAGTTTGATTATTTTGGCAGCTAAAATATGTGAATTAAATCGGTGAAAAATTTTAGCTTAAAAAGCAAATCGGATTATTGTCTTAAATTTACCCTTTTATAAACTTTAAATCTTTAAAATGTAGCAAAAATAGATTAAATCTCTTTGTACTTAATGTGTAAAATTTTACCGATAATCCTGTATTAATATGAGGATTATATTGAAAAGGGGAAGCCTTATGAGTTCAAGAGGCAGTCTAGCATAATAAAGGTATTAAACCCTTTAAAGCGCTGTTTTTGTGTTTGTAGGGTTCGATCGTCTTTTCAAAGCGAAACGCTTCTGTAATGCATAATAACGTTTTTTGATCAATTTTCGTAACTTCAAAGCTGACATATATTATCTATTTAAAAACGTTTAAATAATAAAATAAACAAAAAGTACAAATTAATATAAAACTTAAAAGTAGGAAATTTCTTTTCAACGTCATTCCGTAAATTCAATTTTTTCAGAAAACAGCAAAGAAGAGTACTTAAAACTTTTAGGAACTGTACGGAGTTCAACTAAAATAAGAATTTTATTGGATTTACAGCGCGGTGTAACTTTGCGAACATATAAAATTAAAGAATCATAAAAATTACTTCAATGAGTTGAGAAAATACGCTCGAACGGAGTAACTAAATCAAGGGTTTGAATTATTTTTTCATCATATTTAATGAGAATTATAAAACGTAATATCCGTTAAAGCAAATTTTGAGCTTATTATATATAAAATCTATTTATAGTAGTAACCATGAGAGTAACGAAAACTTGATGAAACTCTACAAGTCAAAATTTGTTTATTAAAATGTTACGCTCTTTGATAAACCTTTAACAAGTTTTAATGAAAAGTTAACAAAATCTCATTAAGTTGTCACTTTACAGTATTGAATATTTCAAATATCGTTTTAAATGATTATCAAATTATTATTTAATCTCAGATTTGCAAATCTACTTTTGATATAATCAAATATCAACTTTCACAACTTATTAACACCCAATACCCCAATCGTTCCTTAATTTCTTACTCCAAATAATAAACAAAAGTTTAACTACTTCAGTACCAAGTCATCCAACTCTCACCTTCTCCAAATCATCCAACTCTCACCTTCGCATTCTCGGAATCGCTCCTCAAAAACCCACCTCCCTCCCAATCCAAAAAAAAACAAAAAATTCAGCACGCGCACAGCCGTCTTTGTCCAGCGATCGCGGCCTGCCGTCTCTACACACTCACACACATCCAAGCCCGCTCTTTGGCGTAACAGTGGAACAGGTGCCAGCTTACAAGGACCAGCTGACTTGGGCGGTGCACCTTGCGACGCCGGCGGCAAAGCCAGCCGTCGGTTATATTATGCGTTTGCGTGCGCGAGCTATTATCGCGATGCGCCGGAGAGGATGCAAAAATGGGGAGCGAGCTGCACAGGTATATGTACGTTAGAGAGGATGTCTCGATCCGGTCTGTATATGTACGAACGGTCGAGGGCTCGGTGAAAGTGGGGGTGGGTTTTTTTTTTGCGGAACGTTGGAGAGTTTTGGGAGAGTGTTGGCTGATTGCTGGGACTCGAGTGGGTTTATGTGCGAGGATTTGTTGTTTAGCCGATTGCTGCTGAATGGAGATTGCTTTTAAGGGGGGGAGGTCGATTAAAAAATGAATGCAACACCTGTTAGTTGCGTGTTTGACGGCTTGTTTGCTCGGTTGGAACTGCTGGTCTATGTGATTGGGTGTACGTGAATGGTTTTTTTGTATATCTGTCGTTTTACCGTTCGATTTGAATGGTAAAGCCGCGTGCGAAAACGTTTTTTAAAGTTGAATTTAAACTTTCATCGGGGTACAGGTATACACATGTTTCATTTTATGTACGCGATATTCGTGGAAACGTTAATCTTTAAAATTTTTGTGTAACTTTGCGCAAGCCATCGTGCTGGATTTGTGTAAATATTTATTTTCTTTTGATCAAAAAGTTTCGCTTTATTCCAATTATGCCATAAAAGTATGTAGCTACCTCAATATCGCGAATCCCGCGAATAAAAATAAAAACCGATGAAATATATTGAAAAACTCTGTCCCTCTTAATAACTTATCGTTCAAGAAAAATCAATAGTATCTCTCAATACCCGCTGAAGTATAGTTATAACTATGCTTTTATCGAGCATCTAATATTTAACTTCAAAAATAATCCGTCGACCGATTCACAAATTTATTGCGACGAGCATTAAAACAGCAAAAGCTATAGGAACAATATTTAAACGGTCGACCTCTATTTTATTTAGTCAATAATTGAATTATAATCGTGGTTTTCATCATCCTCCAATAAAGTTGAAAATTCAATATTCATCTTAAAAGACTCTTCGAGAATCCAGCCGCAAACTATCCGCGCAAATCAATAGACGTTTTATTAAAATTAGCAATCTACGCGGAGCTCATTATCAAAGCGTATTTATATACATTGCAATTAAAAATAAATTCACAACAATAACGGCCCGAGCTATAATAATAAAGCATAACCTACATCCAGCGACATATGAAAAATTAAATTTATTTTTACCAAAAAAATCGAATATCACGCGCGACGAGCGGCTAAACTAAAATAAGAAATCGGCCAGCTGCAATACCATACTCGAGCTGACGTAGATTAACGGCCGGGCAAAGTGGCTCTTCCGTCACAGGGAATTTTATTTTAGAAGCTCGCGTCCGCAGGTAGCTACACTCGTATATATATAAAACGGAACCCGTAGATCCTCGCGAATGCTGAAATTTTTTATCGACAGCTGGCCGAGGAACTATGATTATCCCACGGTCGATTTTAATCCCTTTTGCCCCCGGAAAGACGGAAATAACATCTGGCGCTCATGCGAATTATGTCCGTGTTTTTACCGAGCTCCCTTCGAGTCGCGACGCTGTATACGTGTGTACTTGACGTTGCGGTGGCTGCTGATAAAATAACGGCTTGGATCATGATTGAATGCTAATGAGATTTTGGTATACTGGTAGTTTGATTTAGAAAATTTCTGTAATTAATTATTGCCGATTATTATCAATTTAGCGTGATTTAATAACTGAAATATCAAAATATCAAAGTGTACTATAAATTAGTAATACGTTTGGCTTCCTCTAATAATAGCACATCAAGGTTCATGATATTTGGTAAAATTAATAAATTTAATTAAACCCTCTTCGTTATATAGAACTTCTTTGTTAAATCAACTAATAACAGCAAGCAGCTTCATAAAGTTTCATTTATCATTATCGAATATTTCTTCAAACCCTAATCATAGAACACAATTAAAATTGCAATAACATTCACCGACAGAAAATTCCAACTATATTTAAAACCATTAATTACTAACCCATCCCTCCTCCCCGCCAACCGACCATTTTCCATTAATCAAATACCGTCCTACATATCCCAGACTACTCTTTTCATCCGCGCACAAAAAGCCATCCCAAAAAAAGCCCTGATTACTCAAAATACCCTCCCTCGGCAAACTCAGAAGAGAAAAACCCAGCCCTCCCATCCAGCTCCGCAAAAAGAGATTAAGCGCAACTCTAAATTTTTCCCTCTCCTTTACGAATTTCATTACTCCGACGCTTCAATCAGCGAAATGGCCTTCGCGCGCTCCAGGATAAAAAGCAGCTTACACACATGTCTGCCAGCTCGCGAGTACAGCCAGACCACATGTACAGGTACGCGCGGCAGCTGGCACGTGCCGCACGTGCGCTGCCAGAGAAGGTAACAGCCGGCGCTGGGCCTCATTTTCGCGCGTTTTTTTTTCTCCCGCTGTATCAAAGCCGCAGAGCGGCGTTAATGTGGGCCAGCTCTCGGGATGGATGGCTTTTTAAGTAGCCGCGCACGCGAGAGGATTTTTATGCAGTTTTTACGCGCGTGTTTTCTGGGGTTTGAGTGCCGGGAGGTTGAGGGTTGTTTAAGAGATACCGGTAGTTTTTTTTTATTTTCGTTTTAGGGCTGGTTTCGGAGGATTGGGAGATAGAGAGTTTAGTTAAAAGCGAATGGGGCAGGATTTTCGGCGGTGTACGATTGATTTACGACGCGTCGTGCCGGAGTCGTTAAAAATAACAATTCCCCTCGTTTTACGCGATATGGCGTTCGTTTATTTTAATGGAACTCTAGTATTATAAATAACGATTGCTCGATGTAAAAGCATTTCTGAATAAATTTTCCACTATCCCCTTCCACTCTGCTCTACACTCGCAAACCGCATTTTACACTGAATCCGCCTAACAAACTTACATCTTCGTTAACCCACCTAAAATCTTCTACATTAACAAACACGAAAAGCCCGATAAAAACCCAGCTGAAAGCCATTAAAAACATTCTTCACTCAGCCCCACTTCCCACTCGTCATCCTACATCTAGATCCAGCCGCGCATCAACGCTTAAACCATTTCGCCTCAAAGCATCTGCGCAGCCCCGCGCGCTAAGCGTCAAGCCCGGCGCCTAAAAACATACGTGTCAAGTCCCACTTTGGCAAACGAAGCCGCGGCCGGCAAAAAAGCCCGCGTCTCCCACGTGCAGCCAAGGTGCCAGCAGTGCCACTTCTTATTTCCCCTTTTATCTCTCATTTCATCCCCGGTCTTTTTTTTCTCCTTTACACTTCGCTCTCCAAGCTAGTGCACCTACTTTTGCCTCGAAGTATCCTATAATGTTTTACGTATATATATTTATTTATTTATTTTTATGTACATATATAAAAGTCGTATACTGCTCGGTCAATAGTCATTATATCCCAGGGCCTGGAGTGATCGGCTTTCGGCCCGCCCCCGCGCATCGGGAGATTTGCCTTTTTTCCCGGGGAGAGCTGGAGAACCAGGACAGGATCGAGTGTCTTCCGCGACTTTATATATATAGAGTAATGGCGCGCTGGAAAATTGAGAGCCTGGAAGGTTTTTATTTTTACACTGGTATTCCTAGGCGCCTCCACGTATAAGGAGGAATAAATGTTTCGCATGTACAGTTTCTATATAGGATAGCTTTGCTTACTCTGGATTTAGTTTCTGTTACGTGGGCGGGCTGTGTATCTTCAGTTTTAAATTCGCAAGCCGCGGGGCTTTTTCAAAGACACACTGGCGAAAGTAGGAAAATGAGACGCGCTGTGTTTCGGAATTTAAAAGAGAGAACAAAGTGGGCGAAGCGCGCTGGGATTACCGTTTGGAGAGCGTCGGAAATTATGTAAAAAGCAAATATTGACGGAGCTGGGGTTGGCGTAAGTAGAAGCAGGAGCTGAGGATTGCGGGGAATTGTACAGTGTAATGATAATTTATGAAAATTAGTTGTGCGTATACTTTGGAAATTTTTACTTTTGCCGGAGTTAAGGAAAATTATTAAACTAAAATTAAATGAAATTGCGGCACGTGAAGCGTTACGTTTTTTGCTAAAAAAGTATGACCCCGATTACAACGGACTACAGTAATTTCCACTACATAATTTCTCTCCACTTATATAAAATAACATCGAAATTCATACAAAACCCACCCAAAATCCACGCAGTGAAAAAAAAACACTCACTCCGTGAAAATCCAGTCCCAATTATCTCTCCCCCGCTTTTAATTG
>UELX01000747.1:0-62474 GCA_900480035.1 Eupelmus urozonus
ACTTTGTCCTGCTTCTCAATTTAGTAAGTAACCTTAATTTACGTACCTCAGCAAAATATTCTCCACTAAAATCACTACCAACATCAACAACTAATTTCTGACAAATTACAAAATAATAATAACTAGCGAAATATACGTCGCTCCTACCGTCACTCGGTTAAACTTATATCAATTATCATATAATTGATTTATTTCATCACATACACGAAATATATTCTTTCAATTATATTGATTACAATTATTATTGTACTTTTCTACATATTATTAAATATATATTTCGAATATTATACTCATTAATAAGCTCCATATACCAAATGAGCATTGTAAACTTAATCTTACTAATAACTATTAAAATTTGTAACAATTTATCCTTTTTTATTAATTCAGGTAAGTCTTTTTTCATTACAGCAGCTGTTAATAAAACAAAAGCAAAGGTAGTGTTCTAAAATAAGTCAACCAAATTCACTAATTTGCTTGCTTAAAATATAAATATAATGTGTATTGCAATATGTCCAGTGCTATAACGAGATTTAACTTTATTTATACTTTAAGAAAACGTACAAAAATTATAAGACAAGTGTTAAATATTTAATATGTTAATATTAAATTATTTTTTAATTTTTTTAATAGTTGGATTGTCTACTCTTACATAAGATGATAATTTTATTAAATTTTAGCCTTCAATAGTAACGTATGTAATTAAATGTTATATTTTATAATTTATGTAATGTTAATTTTAGATAATTACATCTAATCAAAGCCATCAAAAGTGTTTAAAAGGATTGACAGCAATTCTGTGAGAAAATTTTTAGTGTAACATTGTGTTAGATTATGTCACGAAAAACGATTTGTGATACGAAGATTATGTAAATTTAAGATTTAGTTTTTGAATAATTTTATTAAACTTATAAATTACATTTTTTTAGTACTAAAAAGAATCACCTATTATAGAATTTTATAATATGTGCATACCATTTTCAACAACTAAATAATATTTTTTCGTTTTTATAAGTTTCAAAGTTTTTATTGAGTGGAGATTCAGCTATAAAAATTTAATTCTATTTAGAACTAGGATTAAAAATCGATGTTTTGCGGATTTTTTAAAATTCTTTTATATTCGAAGAATTTTCCTACAATAATGTTCGATCTAGCATGGTAATCGTGGGATAAACTTTGTTTTATGCAAAAAGCTATATAGTACAGCACAGGAAAAATTGTAGCTTATTAAAAAAATATATTCTATAGTTTCTAATTTTTAGTTTTCCATAAAATTTTAGAATCCGAGAATATTGTTTAAAATCGCTACAGTTTTTGTTGTGCTGTACTATCATTTTTAGGGTAGAACGAGATTCATCCCGTGGTTACCGTCCTAACACAGTAATTTTTCTACTACTATCAAAAACATGCATCTTATTTCCTATTAATTTTTTTAGTTAAGTCATAAATAAACTATTCTGCGATCGCACATGCAGCAGTCATCTGATTCTAGAATAAGGTGCAAAACAAAAGCAAAGGTGACGATGTTTATCCAATACTTTTACATCTATATTCAAAACCTGGAAAAGATCATATTTATAAAAAACCTTTTTATTGTATTGAATAAACTCATGTATTAAAGTAGTCCCGTGCTCAATTTTTAGTACTATTTGCAATCAAGATTCATATTTAATAACCATTTTTATTTGCGGGAATATTATTTTTAATTTGTTTTTAGTTTTAATTTTTCACGTATTTTAAATGAATTTTTCGAAAATACTTCAGACCATTATTTTAATAAAAACAGAAACTATGGTAATAAAGTTATTTATCTTTAAAGATAAAGCAAAGTAAATTACTATAAAATATTGTTATTGAAATATTGCGTGACCGAAAAATAAATATAATAATACGAAGGTAACGATACAGAGATGATTTAAAGAATTAAAATTATGATTTTCGAACTATTTATAATCAATATAAAATACATTATTACAGTTTAATGTTAAAAGTTTTTTTCTTATATAAGCACTTTCTTCATAAATTACACTATTTGAAACAACATCAAAATAAAAGGAACCCGTACCGAGCGATTTTTAAAACAGGTTTCGAGTGACTCATTCATGAATTCGCTGTAAGCAAATAAATTTAATCCTACGATACAGATACATCATAGAAAGCAAACAGTTACGCTATTAAAAACACCGTTACTCTCACAAACACATTTAATCAGCCAAACATGCCAAGTGAAAATCAGACCGCTCCCCAAACAAAATCACCAGCAGCAACTAACCACTTTTAAATGAAAATCGCCAACAACTGGCCAATAATCAGCCAATAACTAACCTCAAAAAACATCAAACTTTTACGATTTTTTCATTCATACAAAACTCTTCCTCGATCCCTACAATGTTGTATTTTCAAATCAAGGCCCATACAAGCGCGGGCGTGTACCTGGCACGATTTCCTCGGTAGTCGCGCACGTTCGTTGGCTCGTGTGCGCGGGGAATGGGAAAAGAGGCCCCCATGGCGATGTATCCGCGCCATGCGGCACGTATACGTGCGCCGAATTAACTTTTGCTTGTGTATTCTTGCAATCGCTTGTTTATCATTCTCCGCCTTTTCCTCCTTTTGTTTTTACGCTAATCTTCGATTTAGCGGCCGCGAGGCTCGCGCCCACGGCTACTGGGCTTTCTGCAGAACAACGAGCCTTAGAGGAACTGTCTTCTAATACGAATGCCAGGGTAAGCAAAACATTGTCTTTTATAGATTGATTAATGTTTGCTTTTTGGAAACGGTAATTAGTGACAATTAAGCTTTGACAATTGTGATAATATTATTGGTATAGTAAAATTTTCAAGTGCTTTTATAGTGTGAATATGCAAAATTTTCAGTTTTGATTTTCGAAGATCGAAATCATTCTATAATCTATTTTGGGGTTATTTATTTTTTATTTTCTTTTTGTTTGACTTCTTATTCGGAATTAAAGTTTTGCTACACCGAAAAACCAGACGAAAACAAAAAACAATCACGCGTTGCAAGTAGTTTCAAAGTTCAAAATTAGAACGCACAATAAACGAATGAAAGTATTATGGATAAAAACAAAGTGCTACAGATAGCTTTGCAAAAAATTCATCTAAAAATATCAATTATACCAGACTATTTCAACAATTATTAATGTAGATTTACATCAATATATGATCAATAAAACATGGGTTAATCAATACTTTAATGACAGAATAATATCTGAGATTCACTTGTAACCAATACACAGATCTGGATGTGACGCAAATGCGAACCAAATTCTAAACATCAACATGCGAACGAATATTTAAAATGATGATTACGTTTTCCTTGTTTAAATGGAAACTCTATATTGGTATCGAATTTTTACAAAGATTAATGTTGCAAAATTTTTGCTATATATTTTTTAATTAAAATTAAGTCTGAAGAGTGACGAAAAGTTTTATAAATAAAAATGTTGACATTAATTCTATTCAGTTTCCAGATGATACCGCCTAATGTAAAAATAATTACTACTTTTTCTTAAATAAGAATAAGTGAAAAATTAAAATTAAAGATTAAACATGTTGAATGAGATAATTCATGGGGACTATCTTTATTCACCGAGAGAAGAATTTTTAGAAAAATTGCAGTAAAGCTCCTATAAGTGTAAAAAATTTACGTTCCGTCTTATAAAATTCTTTATAAAATATATGTAAAATTTTTCCAAAAATTCTTCTCTCGGTGTACGTATGAAGGTATTATTTTTTAGTTGATCGCGCAATGGATCTTAAAATATTTAGTTAACTGACATTACCCCAAACTAAAAAGGTAATGAACCTAGAGCTTATTTTCTTGGTTACGTATTATTGCCAACGTTAATACAATAAATCATTCACAGTTATTTTAGTCTTAAGTATTTAACTTTATAAATAGTTGTATTTTATATGAATAAGAATATATAGTAGTAATTTGTATATTCTTATTATTATAGCTTTTCCGTCTATACTACTTCATTATTAAATAATAAATAAGCTTTAATAATATTTTTATACAGACGATAATTATTTTAAATTGGTAATGTTTGGGTACCTTTAAACCCTTCTTCAAATAAAATAATAAAACTATTACTAAAAATTATTCATAATTTTACAAAATGAAAAATGTACGTCTTTGGACACATCTGAACAGTTTTCAGCATTTTATCTCGAATGTATTCACTTAAAGCACTATCTATTTTATTAACCATCACTTATATTTATACAAATTAAAAATATAAAATTATAATATGAAAAAAATGAAGTGATCAAATTGTATAAAGAACTAAAAATATTCTAGTTTAATCATTGAAACGAAATGCGACTTCTTGGTTCCGCGTTCAAAATAGAATTAAATTATTTCTGTAACATGTTTTTGCAATTAAAGTTATTTAAATTTGTTTGAGATTATTAGAAAAAGAATCTGTGAGTAATACGATTAGCTTGCTCTAACCGAGAAACATTCGTTCGTGTTTGTAACGTTTTTATGTTCACACAAATTCATATTTATACTTTATTCTTTTATGTAATATCATTTACAGTTCTGTTTAATTTTAATTCTATAAAATTGCAATTAGTTATTTTTCTTAAAGTTCTAATTCTACATATAAATGATAACATTTTTTTAAAGAAAACTCCAATTGGTATACCATTAGATTTCGTGGTTTCCATGAAGCTTTTTCAATATTATCAACCAAAATACGAAGCCTGTTATCAACTGCATTCTTTAACAATAATACACAACATACATGTACATACAGCATTCTATTGAATAGTCAAAATTGAGACTCCGTCGCAGGATGTACAAGAAAGAAAAAAACGCCAGGGACTCGGCATCCTAGTGACGTCAAAGCCGACGTTCGGTACACAAGAGACGCGCCACGCGTCTATAATAAAAAGGGCTTCTTTTTTTCTCTATGTATAATCAAAAAGGTCTACGCTCTAATCCTCTGATCTCTCATTAGCTCGATCACACACGCGCGCTTCGTTCTTTTTCAACTCCCCCGCCTTATTTCCTGTGTTAAGTAGCCGAAGAGCGCCTCTCATCATGCGATTTTGCCTCCCGAATGATGAGCCAATTCAGACTTCTCGTGGTGTGTATAGAAAAGGGAAGCTGTCGTCGTCTAATAATAGCCAAAGCAAATTTATCCCTCGCGAGCGCGCGCGCCGAGGGAAAACAGAAAACGTATGTGGGGAAAGTCCCGGAGTATAGAGGAACGATTGTTTGGAGAGATAACAATTGAACGGTGAATTAGCGGATCCAAAAGTGGCTAGCGTCATGGATTTCTTTTTTCATTCGGGAACGCGACTGGCTTTACTGGAAGCACGAATGCTTAGCAGGTGACGATCGTTTCCGTTGAAAGGTTAAATATAACTAGCATTATTAATTATAGCGACTGTTCCAAAAATTATAACCGTCTGCAATATGAATGAAGCTAGAAAGAAGGTAACAAAATTTTCAAAGCTAATCTCGTTTGGTATAAGTTCGTTTAATATGGACTTTTTAGATTTCATTTTACAAAATTGCCATTACTTTAATTAAAAACAATCATTGTTTGTATCTTTAACTTTGATATAAGAAATAGATGCAATAACTAACAGTGGTATTTTAATTAACAATTTAAGTAAAGATATTTAAGTATCAAAACGATAAACAATGCAATAAAATTTACTTTTTTTACTTTTTTACGTAGATTCACAGTTTAATAAGTGAATCCTAAAAATAATTTTTTTAATATTGCTGTATCAAAAACAAATGGAAAGTCGAATTCGTCGGTTAATGATAAGTAGACTGCTAAGTGACAAAACTTTAAATATTACCAAATTTTCTGACAAATGTTACCGAAAATTTAATAGCTTTTATTAAAAATACAAGAATTTTTATCAGAAAGATGGTAACTTTTATTTTTTAGTGACTAAACTTACCATCATTAAATTCTTATACAAAAATTAGTTAATTATTATTTTAATAATTTCAGATTTAAATTTAATTTATTTTTGGAAAATCTCTAGCTTGTTTCAATTAGAATACAAAAGTGCCTAAATCCTCTCGCATTTTTTTTATAAATTCAAAACAAGATTTTCGCCTTTTTCATTAAAATTTAAATTTACCTACCCTGTATATTTCTTTATCAATTGCATTCAAATATATATACAGGATCTATACACACACTTGTTAAAAAAGCTCAGTGTGTAACAAGGGAGTAAGTGGCTTTTTCAGTTTGAGATGATGTTTTGCCTCCTCCCTCGTGTTCAAACATTATCCTTGCTAGAAAAATCTAATTTTCCTCCCTAGTTGCACAATATACTATTATTTGTCAATTCTAAATCGGTCGAATGCAATTGGTGAAGATGAATACAGGGTATGGTAAGTTAGTCACTAAAAAACAAAAGTTACTTATTATCTTTCTTATAAAAATTCTCATTTTTTTGATAAAAGCAATTTAATTTTCAGTCAAATTAGCCAAAAAATTTTTAAAGTTAATATTTAAAGTTTTGTAAGTCAACTATTAAGTACTGCGATGCCAATTAAAAACTATTTAATCGAATTTTGTTAACATAATCAAACTAGAACTTTATCACAGTAAGCAAATGATCTTACAGCCACTTTAATACCAAAAAATTAAAACATATAATCACTCCACTATGTCTAAACATAATGTCCAGACATACATCTTTCCTATATTTGCAAACTTCAACTAAAACATAATCGATGAAGCTCAATCCATTCTCACTTCATAGCGTCATGACTGTTCAAACGCAAAAATATTTGCCGCTCGTCGTATTCGGGGCATCATTTTCTCCGGGCTCTATATATAAGAATGACCGTATCCATAAACTATCCCGGGGCCTTAGATCAGCCGCGACTCAGACAGTCCCGCGGCATAGATCGATCACCGGCGAGCCAGCCTCGATTTCTCCTCAGTCCAGCACACGCATCTGACTCATTCCAAAGGATTGCATAATTAATCCTCGCCGCTCGTTGGCCTATCCTAAAATAACTTCCAGAGCGCTACAAAAAAAAAACTCGTCTAATCCTGCGCGTGTCTACAAATCGCTGCGGGATGTGTACACATGTCATCCGTTGCGATAAAAAAAGGAGGACCACAAAGACGTCACACGCGGACTGCCGGCAGGTGTAGTGCCCTCGTTGTCGGCGTAAAATTCGCCCAGCGGCAATTTTTGAGAGAGAGAGAGAGAGAGAAAGATGAATCCGACGCACGTGGAGCCGCTGCGCGCGCGTGGAAAAAAACCCGCACGTGCCGTCATTCAAAGCTCCGACGAGTCGAAGCGCAGAGAGCTTTCTTTTGGCGCGCGCTATGTGGTCTTGCGCGCCCTTTTTTCCAGTGCAAGGCTACGGGGCTGATGAGGGGCTTATTAAAAAGGTGTCTATGGGTGACCTTAATGCAATGATGAATTCGCTGTAATGGATTACAGCTTCAATTGGTTGTTTCAAAATAGTTACAATTGTGATTTTCGATGCGTAGGTGCTTTTGATGGGGAAGGGACGATGGTAAAAATAGCGTGTACTATCAGATGGTTGCTGTAGTTACAAGATTTTTGTGTATATGTGTTGGGGTTGGCGCGACAATGATAATGTTTATCTTGTTAATATGTGACTAATCAGTAGCAATCTTAGGATTTAGTCAGACATTGTCATTTTTTCCTGATAAATCAGTCAAATTAAAATCAGTTTCAGATTGTAATTTCTTAGAAAACAATGTGTCAGTACATTAATTTATTGTAACAAACAATTAAAATTAAACAATCGACAACATTTTCTGTCGTTCTTTTCGTAAAAACTTGGCAATTCTAGATCAATGAGAAATAACATTATAGTCGACACTAATAAGCATGTTACAAGTGTATGCTGTTATAATTGTTTTGACTCTAAATGAGCAAAAGATGTTTTTCTATATATATTTCAAAGAGAATTGAAAAAAATACTTTGAAAACATCTTTTGTCAACTTTTAAAATAAGAAAACTATGTTCCACCTACATTGACCTGAACGTATTTTTTTGTCGCAATTTTAAGTCGCCATTCATAATGAGCGCCCACATACTTAATTTCTTTCGAGTACTGTTACTCTTCTTCTCATGCTTATTTTATTTTTTTCCTACACACGAGTTTCTCTTTCATTTCTTCCTACAGATGCTTTAGCTGACTGCGTTTTAGTTGATTGCTTTGTTCTAAAGTGAAAAAATTTTCTGCACCAAGCCTCAAAGCAATTACATCCAAACAAAACTCATTACCGTCTCACCCTGCCAGTCGCCCTCTCGGCAAAAAAATTGACGCAATCATTTAATTAAATGCAATACAAAACTAAGATCGTCCAAATAAAATACAAAACAATTTTCCAAGTCAGCATCATTTCTCCTCCGCTACGCCGACGCAACGACTTCCTCGCGCTATAGTCGTGTAAATGAAAACAGCGCCGCGGCAACGGCTACTTATTACGAAGATTGCAGGCTCCATTTGCGGCCGTCTGTGACACAATTAGGCCAAGAAAACGAGAAAGAGAGAGAGAACAGCGGCTCCCTTTCCTTTTCTCTCCTACGCACATGAAAGCTCGAATGGAGGATGGATAAGAGGCGAGGGGGAGAACAAGCACTCGCCAAGGAAAACACGAGGGGTTGAAAACGTATTCGCTCCTGATGCGTGGCGACAGGTTTGATCCATTGATGGGTATGCGTGTTTAGAGACTTAGACGATTATGCGTAAAGCGGTTTGGAGGTAGGTCTTCTGGTTTGGAATTTTAGATCGGTATGAATTTGTTTAGCGACTTAGGGAAACGAGGAGTCAGATGAGTGCTTGGGAGGAGGCGATGAAAATTCACCAAAACCACATCGATTTATGTGCTAATGCAAAGGGTTGGAGAGGTCCTGCAGGGAAGGGTCCGGCGAGGTTGACAAAGGAACGTCGAGCCTTCCCTGTCAAGCGACGATCAGACCATCCTTTATTCGACATTCTTCCGCCGTACCGTCTACAACGGTCGAAAAATCATCCCCGAATTTTTAACGAGCATCCGTAAAAAAGCCAGCCATTCAAATAACCGCATCTCCAAAAGCTTAACGACATCATCTCACCCTCATAAAAGCGACGAACGATCTCCTCTCGAAAAATGCCGCTCGCGCTCTCGTCACGCACCCCGAGAGCTCAAAGGGTTAAATAAAAGAGTGCCACTCTCGCGTGCGTAGGAGTCTCCACATACCGCGCGCGTGCGTGCGAAAAAAAGGCGGCTGTGAGAAAAATACGCCCTCCTCCCTGCACGAGAGAGAGAGAGAGAGCAAGAGAGGGAGAGAGAGAGAGAGAGGTGACATCTCGCGAGGCAAGGGTGGGGGTGGCGGTGGCGGCACCTGCGGACACCGACGGTATATTAGACGTCGGGCGTCGCGGCGCCCCGATCACAAGTCCGTGAACCGCCCCGCAGCGAGCTGCCCGTGACTGTCAAGCACGCATCCTCTGTATAAAACTCACCCTCTGACTTTTTTCGAAGCCGTGTCACAGTAGAAGTTTTTTGTCTCCTTGCTGAGGGGAGCTAGTGCGTGCTTGACGCTGAAGTACAGAAGGCAGGAGTGAAAGCGAGGTTTCTCTGAGTTCGGTTTTGCGCGAGGCTTGAGAGGTGACAGGGATAAGGAGCTGCGAGGACTGCGATAAGGTAGGACTGGTCAATTTCTGGTTTTCAGACTTTTTTCTTTTGTTGGTGATTTAAACTTAATTGAATGGATGGCTGAGTGTTTTTGTACCGAGTGGTTCGGCTTTTTTTGGGCGGATTAATTAATTATAGTTTCGAATAAAATAAAATGAAAGCTAAGAGAAAAAAGCCATGAGGAAAAGTGGTAGGATAGCATAGGAAATAAGTAGAGTGACGGATAAAAATTTGCAAAAGTGACTTATAGACAACTTCCACAAAACTGTTGACTTTTAATTTTTATATTTCACAAATGATTTACTGATTCAATTTGTTTACTGTGTAAAGCACATGAACTACAGATTAGTTTCAAAATGCTCTAATTTATCTACAAAATGAACCCTCAAACTATTACTAACGTATAACATACGGTATACAGTAAAATGCATATGACTACTAAGAGGTGTAAAAATTGTATCTTTCTGTGTTACAATGAATTAAATTTGAACATTATTGTATTGAATCAATCTATTACACTGTGCTTTGTATGATAACCAAATGATGAACATAAATCAATTGAGAAAAATGTACATATGTGAAAAGTTAAAACTTTCGTATTATAGTATTATTCTATAAATATATCTGACAGTCCTTTTTTAAGTCGCCGAAGTAAATAATAGGTTTTCACTGTAAGTCTTATAAATATTTTAAACATTTTTTTTTTGTAAGTATATTGCACTTGTTGTAGACTAGTCACTTTCTCAACTATTTTATATTGTAGCAAATCATTATTTAAAAAAATTTGAAAACATTTTGAAATACGCTACCTTTTTAAACAAATTTTAAATTTTACACTTACCTAGAAATAACCCTGGTAGAAAACTGACCATAATCTCGGCAGAATTTCAATTGATCAACAAACGTTAGTTTCAATGATCTAGGAATTCTTTTTAAAGCATTTTAAGAATTTTTAAATATCATTTTGACATTTGTTGATCAGAAATTCTGCCCAGAATATGATAAATTTTCTACCAGGAAATGTATGCATTTTTCAAAGTTAATATTTTTATAAGATAATCGATAAAAAGCTGCAGCACAAATTAGAAAATTAAAAAAATTTTAAGAGATTAAATTTACAACTAATTGATTAGCTTATAGAGAATTTTTTTCCAACGAATACTGAAAACAAATTATTTTTTTTAAGAAAAACAATGCTATTATAAAAAATAAATGTATAACTTGACATTTTTAATGTAAATATAGTATAATTTTTAATATCATTATAGTAAATATTATTTAAAATATAATTTTCAGTATGCCCTACTATAATTTCTAACTCAGTAACCGTAAATTCCAGTTATAATTATTTTACTAGCGTATTACATTCTGCATTACTCAGAGCTGATTATAGATTTTCTTCTTTATATTATTGCTTAAGGTATTGATTTCTTATTACAAAACTGATATATTATAACAATGTAGAATAATGCCAGCCACATAATAATTTGATAATGATTTCTATTGAAGCAATTAATTCGATTATTAAAGATCTTTTTTTGTTTCACTTTTGAATATTATGCATTTTAAAAAAATATTGTTAATATAGGTAAAATGTGAATGAAAAATTTCACATTGTTTCAATACTTTAAAAAATCTTAAGAAATGTACGCAAAAGGTTTGAAAATTTAAAATGCCTTAAGACTAAAAACATTAAATGCGATTTTATCAGTTCTCAGATAGTTTGAAATCAGCTTAAAAAGCAAAAAGGTGCGTGCACGAAAACAGTATCGACATTTATTTAAATGAGGTAGACTCTTAAGAGCATTTAAAGCAAATACAACATTTGTGAGCCGATTTTGAAAAGTTTCCTTTTAAAGGCTTTTTAAAGATTTTCAAACTTTCAAAAGATTAAAAAGATTACTCTGGATGGGATTAACGAAATTTAACGATAGTGATACAAAACGCGATGATAAAACAATAATGTATACGTATATCGTCAACAATATATTATATCTATCTCTATGTTATTTTATCTCAAAGTGTTGTCTTTTGACCAAAATTCTATATGTATAATTTTGAATTGATTATTAGTAAAATGTATTTAAAGAGCGTATTAAGTATCTATTTTATTAATTTAAGATACTGGAAAAGAAACAACAAATATCAAATGAATTTTTATTTTTTACGAAAAAAGATACAGTTTAAATATCTGACAATGGAATTACTGTAAAAGATTTCTTTCTTTTCCAAATATTTGAGTTTCATTTTCTTTTTTGATAATTTACAATTTTAAGTTTGTTAGTGAAGAATGAAGGTATAACGCCTTCGAGAACTTTTGTTTTATTAATCTTGCCATTTTTAATGTAATTTATTAATATTTTAGTGTTATCCATACTTCAACTTCAATTAGCTAAATAAAAAATTTACTATATTTTTAACCTCTATACCGCTTTTGATTGTGTTGCTCTTAAATTAAAAAATAAACTTTTACCAGTAAAAAAAAATTGTTGAAAAAAAGTTTCTAAAAATTTTCATGTTTACAGATAAGTATTACATTAAATAAAATCGCAGAATCATATAATAAAATACTTTCTAATATTTGCATAAGAGTGTTACAAGTAAACCATTTTAAATTTTATATTGATATTTTTTTCTATATTTCTTATTACAAACAAGAATTTGAAAGTATCTTTTCAAACTAGAAAGAGGGAAAGAGAGAAAATGTAGTATCTTTTTCTTTCAAATATTGAGAACATTGTGGGAAACGAAGAAAAAGTAAATTAATCTGATTAAGACATGTTCATAGATTAGTACATTATTTGATTATTATGAATACAAATTCATGAAAATAAAATTAAAGAAAAAATATTGCAAAACTATTTGAAATATATTATTCAAATTTTCTAGTAAGTACTAGTAATAATTGATATAAAAAATAAAAACTTGTATTCTTTACTCAAGTGACAGATTATTCTCACTCATATATTTTTAAACAGATTAAATGTTATTAATAGTCTCAAAAACTCGTCTTGCTTTGGTAAAATTTTCTCTGACACCTTTCAACTTAGCAACACCACTACCAAACCCCGCGACACCTCCCAAAATCTCTCAGCCAAAGACAATCAACCAATACAAAAACCCAGTCCATAAAATTCAATTTTAGCTCCCTCGCGGGTTTTCCCATCGATCGTAAAAACCTGCACCTCCGATAATCCAAACCTTTATGACACGTGAACGACCGCGCGCGTGACTTTCTCCAGCTCAACTGAATCAGTGGACACTTGTCATGCCTGGCGCTTGGTGGGTTTAGCCCCGCGAGGGGCGCGGTCACCGGAACGTGCCCCAAACAATGGGACGGTTTGTAGCTCCACTTTGCGAGCTCGAGGACCTCAGGGGGGATGCCCCCGGGGGCTGGTCAAGCTTGTTAGCAGGCTGCGAGGTGTAAAATGTACGGATCAATGGGTGAATGGATGAATGAGCGGAGTGGCAAGCGGATGGTTAAGCTGAATTTCGCGGGCCTTTTTGTATGGGGTCGGTGAAGATGTAAGGGAATGCCGTAATGCGCTTAGGTTAAAAGGTTTTGAAATTCTTTTATTTTTTCGTAGAAGTGGCTGAGTCGATTTTTTTTTAAATTTTAAATCAGGGTCTGGCCGATTTCGAGAATTTTTTAGTATTCCGTGGTCATGAGTCATTCAAAAACTGTAGAAGTAACGTTCTAAGAAAAAATTAGGTCTTATTCATTAAAATTGTTTTTTTGATAATGCTAAAGAATAATTATGAATTTAAAATTTTATTCTATAAGTTCGCAATAAAATAGTTTTCAATTTTATTTTACTTTTAGATCTAATATACGTTTTTAAATATCAACTAAATTATTTATTAATTAAAATATAATAATTTGTAACTATATTGTTACAAAATTTGTTGTAGATAATAAAAAAACAGTGTGGCAATTTACCTTTTTTATAAAAACAAATTAAATTTAACAGGTAACCATATTTTTTGTTAGTGATAACTAACATGTTACTGTATTAATCAAATCAAACGATTTTCAACTACACGATTCATCAAACAATCAACTCGCAATCAAAATCTAATCAACCAACGCAAAGGCTTCAAAATCGCATTAACAATTACACAAAGCTGAGTACTCCCCAGGGCGACTCCATTCAAATTACTCAAACATAATCCCCACGAGTCACAGTGGCGCTCTGGACCAATTCCGTAAATTCCCCGCCCCGACGAACCTTCCCAGAAGCCATCATCGCTGTAGGTATACATACCTGCAACCTTAGCCCGGAAATCGCTGGTAGGGGGTAAATTTAAACCCCCTAACGCAGCGTGCGCACCTTTTGACCTACAGTCGCGATGACAAACGAGTGCTCCGCGCGGGCCCCGGATGACGCAACGCGCAGGGGAGGTGCTCGGGTATCTCAAAACGCCGATCGAAATTTCCGGATGACGTCAAATGCGCAGGGCTCGAGCTCCGCCTTCGGCAACAGCGAAACATCAACGATTTTCGATAAATCGGCATTGTCCGAGAGGCAGCGAGTAATTACTAGATTTTTACAAACGCGTGATTTATTACAGCGAGCAATTTGCATTTAAACGCACGGCTGGCATTGGCGGGGGCTCGGCGCGTATAATAGTTGTCTTCCTGAAAATCGGCAAAAACGTCCCTGCCCCCCACTCGGCGCTTCACTACCGATTTCTCTCAACGAGATCGCCGCGCGCGCGCGCGCGAGACTATCTCGCACTTTCATTCAACCGCTTGGCTTTCCTCGCTCGAAAAGAAACCGACTCTACACACGCGGGAGAATACACTCACGCGGAAATCGGTATTTTCCCTCTCTCTCTGTCTGAGCGGCAAAAAGCCGCTGTGATTTCTCTCTCTCTTTCGCAGATCGCGGAAGTCGAACGCTTCTCACGCGTGCGCGAGCACAAAACTCGATTAATTATCGTGTGTCGCGCGATCCAGAAAACGATCCGGAGAATTCGCGCGAGCGACAAGGCGAGCGACTTTCCGTTCACGGCCCCTGGAGGCTGGAGCTCGCGCGCGCGCGCGAGCCGTTTTATTTATAGAGCACGGATCTTGAGAGCGATATGCATCGCGCTCTCTCGCGTAAAAGGAAACGCCGCGTGTGTGCGAGCGCGCGGCCTTTCCCTTAGAATGCCGCGCTTTTGCACAAAGCGATTTCCGAGCCGCAGAGCGAGCCGATTTCGAGCGATTATCGCGAGCGTGAGAGATGCCCGTGAGCCGCTTGCTTTGCAGGAGTGGGTAACGATTTTGCCGGTGCTGATGCTGGCGTGGCTGGATGACCGGTATATTTGCCGATTTTTGACTAACTGATGTGCGTGGCGAGGTGTGGGGATGTGGGATGGATAGCGAGGATTGATCAGTATGGTTGTGGAGGTAATGTTGGATCTGTTGGGTGGTTTGATCGGTGGTTCAGTTATGATTGGAGGATTGTTTTGGATCTTTTGTGATGATTTAGGTTCGATTTGTTGCTTTTTTATTGAAAAAGAGGATTGTTGTGGCTATATTTTGTTAAAATTATTTGTGTGTATGTTTTTTTAGTACAGATTTTAAGTGAGCTTATTTATATCTTACTTCAGTGGTTGTGTGCATGTAGAAAACGTTTTTAATTAGCGAATATAAAGAAGTGTGTACAAAAAGTGTGATCTGATTTGGTTTAGATAATAAATAAATGATGAAATAATCGCTATTTGTTGCGTACCAATATGAAATTTTTAATAATTTGAATTTTCTCCCTTTCAAATGCTGCCCTTTCTTATGATAGATTATTAACTTCTCTTTGTTGTCTTAATATCCTGAATACTGACCTTCAGGCGTAAATTTGAATTACACATTTTTCATTAACCCACGTGAGTGACCTTTAATCTGACATATTAATTTAATATAATTTTCGATGATTTTTAAAGAAAAGAGTTA
Source organism: Eupelmus urozonus (assembly GCA_900480035.1). Lineage (NCBI taxonomy): Eukaryota > Metazoa > Arthropoda > Insecta > Hymenoptera > Eupelmidae > Eupelmus > Eupelmus urozonus. Next base: position 15,604 of record UELX01000747.1, read on the forward strand.
AATGTACGGGGGAACGTTAATTGAAAATCAGAAAATTCAAGGATACTTTCAAAATTTTTTCCATTTTTCATTTTGTGGCATTACGGCAGGGTTGATGAACAATTTCAAATTTGCGGTTTTATACATCCGGCTTACAAGAGTGTTAAATTTAATCTCAACATTTCAATTATTCAATTCGAGTGTTGCTATAAATTAAATTAATAATAACTTTTTTAGATAATTCTTATCTTTTATTTTTGATTAATCGCTACATCGGCCTTACTTATAAGTTAGACAGTCAAAATAAATAATGATTGCAAGCAACTAACGAGATTGATAAAATATTTCTAGAAATTTATAATTAAGTTAGGAAGACATAGATAAAAATTTTTTTTATCTGAGCTCGTATATCCTGTATCTATTTTTATGGTGATGATTCACTATGAAAGATTCTCACATGATGTATCTCTTTTGATTCATTTCTATACTTTACACGGCGATACAAATACTTATTCCATGGTATTCCATCAATCTTACTGACTTTATAAATAATTAATGAGCATAATCATGGTAAATAAAATTTCTTTATATTTTTAGCGCAAAACTTTCACTTGCCTATAACTTACACAATTCCAATTTTTTTTGCACCAGGGATAAATTTTCTCCGATCGAGAAAAAAAATACGGTCGACTTATCAGAATCTGCAACAATTTCATCAGAATGTACATAACTACTTACATTAAAATTAGAAAGTCTTGACAGTTTCTTGAAATAAAGTGTTAACTCTGATGATGTAGTGCGATAACATCGATTCAAAGCTATGTGATTCCGTATCAATCCATTAGCACCACTTCATAACTGTAGTTGAAGCTATTTTTATACTTATTTTATAATTTTACGTAAAAAATATACTAGAAAACATATTAGGCGAAAATAAATTATTTTTAAGTCAAAGATTTATACAAAATTTCTTTTTATCGCTCTAAGTTGTAACTACTGATTTAAAAAAATATCATTAGTGATTTTGAGTATTAACTAAATACACTAAAACTATAAATTTGATTTTAATGCAATAAATCTAATTGAATCGAGCTTAAAACCAACTTAAAACTAAAACAACTAATCTAAATCAAAATCCCAAGAAAATGAATAAGATTAATTAAACGTCTTAAAGATCAAAAGAAATCAACAAAAGAGACAGCCAATGGATATATGCAAATCGAATGGAAATGCCTTATATTATCGAAAATCGCGATCACTGAATTCCTCGATACCGCGCGCATATCGATCTACGAGTTCAGATTGCTTTTTGCACCCGCGGCGCTTTAATGGATTTCTCGCTTGTGAATGGGCCAGAACTTCGTGGGAAGCAAGAATTGCGCAAAGCGGTACACTTATGCCTAATTGGTTCATATAAGAAGTAATACGTTCTTGCTTCAAAGAGGTATGGTCATCGATATGCCGGCGCGATAAACATTGAGCTTTTTTCACTTTTGGAATATGCAGGGCAAATTTTTTGTTCGCTTTTAAGTGGTTCAAATTCTTGGTGGTTTATTTTTAGAAAACGTAATATAATACCGACAATAAACGGGTGTGTGATAATTATAAAATTTCTTTTAAGAAAATTTTAATTTAATTTGTATATTTGAACTTTGGTTTCAAGGCATTGACTTTTTTTTATTAAACGACTTCATTCTTTGGTTATAGAAATTAGACTGAATTAAATTAATAAGTTTTGTTTCATATAATTATATCATATTAATTCTTTCAAATCAATCAAACAAGAAAATTAAATGAATCTGTCAAAAAATTATCTAAGAAGTATATTACAATAAATGCGAAAATATCGCAATATATAATCAGAAAACAGTTTAAAAAGATCCGCTGTTGCATTAAGTGCTACATTAATTTGACGAATCTCCAAAACCTATCCATCAAAAAAGAAGACCCCAATCAAACCCACAAGACAACATTAATCCTACCACAACAATAATCAAGAGCACCAACAACCGATCAAAGCCCTCATAAAGCCCACTCTCTCCTCCTTTTGAACCAGCGCTCGGCGCAACATTGTACCATCAGGCGCGAGCACCGAAAAGGGGCTCAAGCGAAAAAAGGCAACGAGGAGAGGAAGAGCGCCGAAACCGTCTGCGCGCTCCATATCCACGCACATCATTGACTCCGGGCTGAATGGAGCTGACGAGAGCGCGCGAGAACGAATGAATGGGAGAGCTAGGGTCCGCTTAGGCTCTCTTTAACCGTGTTAAAACGCCAGCGCTCGTACATACATACGCGTGTACACGTACCTGCAGCCATGTGCACTTATACACTCATCTCGCTCTCGCACGGCCTCTTCTGGATGCTGCCGCAGTAGCCTGACCGACAGACGAAGAGAGACAGAAAGAGCGAGAGAGAGAGAGAGATAAAAGGAGAGAGGAGGGTCTCTCTAGTGTCATTTAGCCCTATGATGCAAAGCTCTGTCAGCTCGGTCGCGCAGTCACAAGCTCGCTGCAGGGACGCACGCAGCTCTCTCTCTCTCTCTTTCTTTCTTTCTATATTCTGCTCTCTCCTTTTCCCCACGTGACAGCCCGTACACATTTCGTTTTTCGGAGTGCATATCTCTTCGGCAAGAGAGCCGCGTGTGAATTCGATAAGAGTGCCGATATCCCGTAAACCTCGCGCGGTTCGTCACATATCTATCTATCTATCGACGGCCGTAACGGGACGCGTGCGACATGGTGCCGTGGTCGTAGGTAAACAATGACGGCTCTCGGTCAAAGTGACGGAAGTCGATGACTGCTGGATAAGATTTCCCATTACGTGCTCGCGGCCAGCTCGGAAATGGGCTTTTAACGCCGAGATAAAAGGGAGCAACTGGCCGTGTGCAGCTCCGATTGATTCCCGCGCGAAGATTACAGGAGATGACGATAAGACAGCCGGTGGACGATTTAATCGGTGGCGGAAAAAGTGTATCGATGTCCAAGCTGGTATAGCTGAAAGATAAAAGGAGGAAGGGCAGCGGCGAAAAAGTGCAGGAGGAACGAGAGCCCTGGACGACTTGGGAGCACCAATCGAGAGCCAAGCGTTGAAAGCCGTGAGAAAATACTCTCGATTGCTATATACATACGCTGCGCAGAGTAGTGAGCGCGCGGATCGGAACGCAGAGATCGGGCAGCAGGCCGACTGGCACGGATACGGACATTAACTCATCAGGCCCGATAGTCCAACACATGTGTGTACGGCTTGGAGGCTCGTACGTGTACGGCTAGAGGAGCAGCTTCTTTCACACGGGCAAGCAGCTTCTCGCTTTGTTAACCGACAGTTGCGACTAGTGTCTCATGGATATATATGTTGATCGCTGGCTGAATTGCTAGCTCTGAAGGATTAAGAGCTTCTGGATGCTGGATGCTCTGTTGGCTTTTCTGGACTGATCTTTTTGGTGCATACTCTTTTTTGGAATAGTTGGAGTTGGAAGATTGTGGAGGGATCTGGTATTTGGGTGGTTAGGGGATATCGGATTGGTTAATAGTGACTGGTGTAGAAAGTGAAATTAGGCATGGTTTGGCTGGAAGTGGTGTATGTTCTGATCATGTTTTTGGTTGGAAAAGCAAAATTATAAGCGGATTTACCTTTTGGTTCATCATCGGTGAAAGAAGTCGCCTAAATGTCTAATGTAAAGAAGAATTTCACAAGCAATTTGCATGGACTTTTAAAATTGATAATCGCTAATCGCAACTAATTGATCCTAAACAAAGTGGTGATGTTAAAAGAGACGTACTAATTCTCCAAGCGCAAAACGAGTGCAAGACTATGTCTTACGGAATGTTTCTATTTTGCACTAAATAAAGAACACGTTCCTGGTACTTACATTCTGTAACCGATGCATTTTTCAACTATACTTACAACCATCTAAATACGCTTCTCGGAATGAAACGATTCAACCTTTTTCTTTTTAATGCTCAACTTAAACAACACCCGTGTGAGTCATGACAATGCATAAGTACTGAAGAAAAAAAATCTGTTTCAATTACTGAAATAAAGAACAGATAAATCGCAAGAGTATCAAACCGCCCATCAATAAAAGCACTGGAAATAAAAAGCCTGATGACTACAGCACACCACTTTATTTTCTAAAAGTGCTTTACTGACTTTTACGACTGACATGTAACTATAAAAAAGCAGTAAAATCGGCTTCTGGAAGGATCAAGCAATTAGTTCAGCGAAATAAAGGAAGTTGGCCTGGCTTATATATATTTTCAAGCGAAGACTATTACCGCCCAGTATTTCTGGACAGTCCTTATTACCAGCAGGTAAACCACCGAAGAGAACCTTTTAAAACCCCAACCAGTACCTCAACAGAATCATCACCGAAAAATCCCCCAAAAGAACAACTGCCAGCACCTTATCTCATCTCAATCAGCTCTTAATCAAGCCAAACATGTTAATATTCAACAGACAAACCGGCCATTTGCCGAGAGTGTGAGAATCAAAGTGCATACACACAGCGAGCCATTGGATCGATGAGTCGTCGGGCCATTAGCATGGAGCGCCGCTTAGCCAAGTTCATGATCTGCTGCTACGTGAGCTTCGAAAGCGAGAACGGCTGAAAGAGAGAGAAAGAGAGAGAGAGCTCGTTGCTCTCTGCTCATTTCACGCACATATACAAGCGGCCAGACAGCCCAGAGCTCGTGACCGGCGGGGGGAGAACTTTTGCTTTCAGGGGGGAGAGCAACAGAGACAGAGAAAGAAGAGGAAGGAGGGACTGACGAGCTTTTCGCCGGGACAGGAAGGCGAAAGCGTCTCGAATCTTTCTCTCTCTTTAGCTACGGGTAAGTTGGCGATGTCGTCGAGCTAGCCCGTCTTTCTTTTTATTTTTTATGTATGCGCCTGTAGGGAGGTTTAGATGGTCATTGTCAGGTTTGATAAGGGCGATGGATTGGCAAATAATGTGCTTTAAGGTTTGAACGAGTCAAGTTTTTGTTAAAGCTCAGTCAGTTGAAGGCATTATTGTGAATACACTTCCGAGATATTCTTCAAGGAATATTTTGTGATCGTTGCAGGAAAATGGGTAGTTCTTACTTTTTTGGGGTGAATGACCAAGCTCCACAGAGTACACTTGTACGCTAGCATTTTTCAAGGATACTTAGTATTCCAAATTAAAGATAATGTATTTCTCGTGGCAAGTGTTCTTATCATCCAGCTTAAATTATGACATTAGCTATTTGGGCCAGGAGAAAACAATCAATTTGATTTATAAATGCAAGAAGTGACTACCACATAATATTACACGACACATTTAACTTTATTGCCAGATGCTTTATAGGCCATTAAGAAGCTGTAACCACTTTCCAAAAATTCAAACGATTCACATTACCATGTCTTTTTTCATTTTAAGTGATAATAAAATAGGAAATTTAATAACCTGCTGACAAATGTGGCCATAAAGAAAATCAAGTGTCGCATGCAGTATGAGCAATAAAATCTCGTTTAAAAAAATTACATTCAACTATAATGCAGAGGTCATAATGCAATGTATCATTATATCCGTTTCGTGTTAATTAATTTTATTCAATCACTTCAGCACGCAAATCAGCCATTAAATGAGGCAATAATCTCAACAAACACTACTTCCGTAGTAATAAATATTTAAAATCATTTGAATTTAAATTAGCAACAATGACATAACAATAAATATTTTCTTGAATACATGAATAAATTTTCAAAAATCAACTCCACAATCTATATATAAATTGGAAAAGCTTAATTAGCTCTCGCATCGCTGAAACACCCTTCGGACGCATAATCGAGAGCAAAAGTCGTAGAAGAACAATAAGTAGAAAATGGAAGGGGATAACAGTCAATCGCGCATGAGGCAACGTCTATTTTTATAAAAAGCCAATTACACCGCCAAACAGCCGAGCAGCTTATAAACGTGTATATAGTCGGCGCTCGCACGCTGAGTTTTATGAATGACATCAAGGCCGGCGCGCGCAGGTTGTACATGAGCCGCGGAGCGCGCGCGCGCGCTCGCTGACCTAATCAATTGTTAATTATCACCAATAAAAAAATCATCGTAGACGTTGATCCCGCGTATTGTGTATTATATTGTATGTGTTTGGGTATGTGTATAGATCCGCGTGTCGCAACGAGAGCGCATTTTATGTACTAGCACAGAAGCGATATCGGGACACAATAGACGCGGCGCTCCGGCAAATTGATCTTAAATTTAGATAGAGATGCAGGAAACTATCTAATCTACGGTACTCGAGGGTGTTGTGTACATGAGTATTTTTATGACTTTGGGGAGTTTTATTTTTTTGCGTCCTGTTCTTAAAATAGTCTGATTGTTGTTTTATTAATAAATGTACTTATTATCTTCTTATAATTGTATCAATAAGACAAAAATTTTTTACGTAATAAGCTTCAAAATTTTTATTATGATAATTTAAAATAGGAATTTTTTGTTACATTTGAAAAGTTATTTATTATTTTAAGTAAATAAAAATATGTGATAAATTTTTTTAAAGAAAAAATTAATCTTAAATGTTTGATAATTAAGTAGAAGTTAACTACGCATGATATAACAATTTTTGACCTCAAATTCTGACATGAAATGAGTTGAAGTAAACAACTGAAAAATTAATAAGAATAATTTTATTCAGTTATTTTTACATAAACACGTTACTTTCGTTAATTAATTTATACAAAAGAGCAAATTATGCAAAATTTAGAAGTAAATACTGTTTACTAACTTGGCTGATCAAATCATTATACCAATTTATGAAAATACTTAATGAAATAAATATTTGAATTTATTTTTTTATACTATTATTATATGTCAATATGAGATTACTAAAGTGTTTATAAATCGTTATTGTTTAATCTTAACTAATTCTAAATCATTTTTTATAAATAAAAAGTATTAAATAATACCAAAACATGATTAAGAAATTATAAATTTGAAAATCTTGTACAAAATGGTGAAGTTTTTCAACGTACATGAAAATAGAAAAAAAATAAATTATTTATAATGTATTTTTTTAATATTTCAATTTATAATGTTGAATTTATATGTTTTTCTGCCTATACATTTTTTATTAGAAATTATACAATTTAAGCGATATTCATTTTACGCAGCGTACTAAAAATCAGTATATACATATTGTAATCAAACACAACGCAACACCTACCAAAATTTCATTAACTTCGCAAGTTTGAGACAAACACATTAAAAGACTATTTCTAACGTCAGCTGACCGCAACAACGGCTGATAAAACTTTAGATGTACCCGCCTCTAAAATCCGTGACGTTCCCTCAAAGCGTCAAACAAAATAGGCTTATCAGCCCGATACATCTGCGCTCGAGCCTCCAACGAGCGCGTTGCATCATTGGTCGAGGAAAACCGAACGATTGTTTTTCCAATCTCGGAGGCACTTCCTGGGGGTCTTCTCGGAACCGGTCATGCATCATTGGCTCGGCTAAAAATCACATAATCCAGCCAGATAGGCGAAGTTACGTAAAAATCTAGCTCGCAGCCCATAGTACTGTTATTTCGCCGTCTCGTTACGCCGAATGTCATTAATGCTGCGTAGTACACGCGAGAAGCCGTGGCTTTGCGTGAAAGTTAATTTGCAATTGAGGCGGCGCGACAGCGGCCCGTCAAGTACGTTTTAATTAGTGCCGCGCGCACTGTTTGCTCGCGTTTTCGCGCGAATCACTCAGTATGTGTAATGTCAAACGCTTTGATGGAGCGTTCTTTTTTTCTCTAGTAGCTTGTATGACGTGTGACGCGGGTTTATAAGTTACTGTTGAGGCAATTAGGTTAGATTTTGGAAATTACGTTGGTGACGCTGACGAGTTATTTTGGTCAGTCGCGTGATGGGGATGTGTTTTGGATGAGCGCTTTTTCGTTCTGTTTGTGAGTACAAAGTCATATTACTGTATAGAGGCTTTAATTTGTGGGTTCAAAGTACTAGTTTTTTGTGTTTTCTAAAATTGACATTAAGAAATGTGTTAATAAGGATATTTTTATTGATAGTACGTAAAAGCAAAAAATATTTGCTCGAATCAAGTGCCTAAATCCTGCAAAGAAAAACGCTCCAGCCAAACAAACTAGTTGAAATTTCATTATCCCCAATAAAAAAAAATAGCGTCACGAATAACGCGATCCTGGACAAAAAGCGTGCCGTCATTCTCCTCGACCTTTGCTCGCTGCACAGTATAATCGAAGAACAATTATGTCGTGCGCAGCCGAACCCGACAATTGAAACTGAAAGATTCGATATACCAATGAGCCGCGAGTTTGTTTTTGCGTGAATTGCTAGTTTCTCCCTCGAGATCGGCAAATTGACGCGTGAACGTCACTTATAAAAAAAATAGAGAGAGACAGACAGGAAAGAAGACTCCAGCTGCACTTGAGATACACGCGAACGAATTGACTGACGGTTTGCATATGGATGGTGTGTGTGTGTGTGTGTTTGTGTTTTGTGTATGTGTAGGTTGAAAGTGTATGAGCGTGTAATTGCTCTGCAGAGAGGCAATCGTGACGTCAGGCCGTTTTTGTAGTCGAGCCCTCTTTAAGAGTATTCTACGAATGCAGCGATTTTAATGGGACACGTAATGGTATCAGTTTCGGAGGATCGCAGAACTTTTTGCGTGTATGCGTGAATTTTTGTAGAAAAATAAATATGCAAATGATTGAGCTGGGAGATTTTCATGCAGCGAATGATTTCTATAATTTACTTAAATATCTCATTGATATTACGAATAAATCAGTTATTATTTGTTTAGACACTGTGAAAGTTATTTAAAATAAATTATTGAAATACATGCAGCTAGGGCTCAAAAAATGCATAAACTGGTCTCGTCACTTTAAGAACAAATCATGCCGTGTAATTGCTTCCGATGCAATTTTTCACCTTGTAACTTTTCTGGTAAATCGAAGATCCAGTTTTTTCCCAGTACGCGAATGATCGAAATGAGAAATTCCGTGATGAATCGTGTGAAAATAATAACGATCTGTCATGACTGTCTATGATCGGGATGAGCGTAGGAAATTTTGTACAGGCTTGGGAAGAATAAGACGTGAGTTTATGTAGTTTTCAGAGTTGCATAGTCATAGAAATCTTTACGTGATTTAAGCTGCAAAAGAAAGATTTCTTTTGCTTGAGTATAATAATATTTCGTAAATTTGAACATTATATTAATTGCTAAAATATCCTTACATGAAACTTTGAAGACAATTAAAAAAAGACCAATACTAAAATGAAAATAATACATTTTATAAAAAAATTACAGAAATAACATTTAATCAGATATTTTATTTAGTTATACTTGTAATTGTTTAAAACTTTTTTGGTGAAAGTAACAGTTAATAAGAATTCAGAAAAAATTGTTATAATCTTTTCTTATATAAAAATATATCGTTGAAGAAAGCAAAATGTTACTAAATTTTTCAATTTCTCTTTCATAACATTTCTGAAAGTGTAAGAATTTATTTAAGAATGGTAAAACTCTTTTCTTTATAATTTCACATAACAATTTAAATTATGAGTTGTTTTGGAGATTTATGTGGAGTAATAAAATTTGTAATTTTCACCCAAATAAAATTATTTCTGATATCACGTACTTTTTAAAAATGCATTTGTGAGAATTTAATTAAAAATATCATAAAATTTACATCGTATTTTATAAAACTTAATAATATAAAATGAAAATCGTGGAATATTTTCGTAGTACGAAACGGCTTCTATGTGGTATAATAAATAAATTCATAGCCCTTATTGAGTCCATAACTCACTTGAAAAAATTTTTGAATTATTGCGGTACGGCCTAGTAGATAATTTTAAGAATTTATAGCAGTTTTCAAATTACATTTTGAAGGAAATAGCTCGTTTGAACTATACAATAAATTTTTTTAAAAATGTTATTTTAAAGAACTATTTAGCTTTGAAGTACAATTGTTATTATAAAATAATATATTTAAGTAGATGAACATGTATTCGAAATACATATCGAAATTAGTACAGTTTTTCGCTAATCCGATAAAACATAATCTTAAAATCTACTTAATATCTAAAAATTTAGCCTAGTTCTAGTACTCAATTCGTAAAGCTTTCTATCAGTGTCTCCGATAATAAAAACCATTTGAATCTTGAAATGTTGAGTAATTTTTTTCAGAAAGCATTTAGTCGTAACGCATTGAGTAGCCACATATTAATCATCAGGTGCAAGGGAAATTTACAGGATAAATAAAATCGGTAATTATCACCTGTCAAACGTACACGTATGAAAATGAAATAATCGATTCATTGAAAATTGAATACCTATGTAATTTATCGAGCATAGTTCGAATGAAACAAATATAATTCTTAATTACTCATTGAATATTTGAATATTCATGGCCCTGAGTGCGGATTTATAAGTTCTAATCTTCAATTTGCATGTTTTTTCCGGCAATGATACACTTAAGCGCTATTTTTTCTTTCTATAGACGTCATTAAGTGGTTATTCCGACCGACTGAACTAATACAAATAAATAGAAACTTCTTATCGTTTATAAACCAAAGATCTCGACTATAATTGCATCAACTAACTTACCCTACTAAAAAAATAATCGTTAAAAACTTATTAAATAGCTGCGATTTTCGTTCATCAGTCTAAAAAACTTCTCCGCAGCATCCCAAAACTAACAAACCCGCAAACAACCCCCAATTTTCCACCAATCATACCCAACTTTCCTTTCAACCTCTCCCGCATTAAACAACTCCACGTCCTTAGCACAATGCGAGCGAAATCAACGCATAATCATCTTAGAAAACTCCCGTAGCCGGCGAAAAGGACGAAAGTGTCGACGAACGCGTGCATAGGCGCTCTTGCGATTCAGGATGAAATAGGTCAGTTTTTACGTTACGACATCGTTTTCTCGAGTTACGGCAGCTCCGCCAGCGACAGAGAGAGAGAAAGAGAGAGAAAATCAAGTGCCATTAAAGCCCAGTGTACGTGTATATATATGTACAGCTTGTGAGGCGCATCGAACTTACATCTGGTTTATATCGCCCGCGTTTGAAGCAAACGTCTTTTTTCGTTTTTTTTTTTTTTTTTAAAGCTGCCGACTTGGGAAGGCTTGCGGTCTGACGAGATGAATTTAAGAGCTGAAGTCGTGAGAAACGAATCGCGGTGGTTGGTTAATTATTTGAGGTATGCAAAGAGCGAAGTGTATGCGAGCTTACAGAATGATTGGATAATTATGGTTGAAAATTATTTTAATTCCGTCATTAATGTTTCAATGAAACTTGCTTGTGATGTTGGTAAAAAAAAATGCTGGTAAACTTGCTAGTGCAATTTTGGTAATCTTATGGAACCTTGAAGCGAGAGCACAGCTGGAAGCGCGATTTTATATTAGATCCGTGTCTAAATATAAATTGCATCAGTATTATTTAAAAAAAATTGATTATATAAAGATATCATACATGACATAAAGTCAATTAAAATATCATTCTTTGTCAAATAAAATATGAACAGATGCGGATAAATAGTTCGTATTCATTGAGCAAATTAAATTATCGAGTATTGTTGAAACAAGCCGAGAATGCAAATAGTTCTTCAATATCATCGCAAATACTTTAAGTTTATACAAGTGTTTCAATTTGAAACGATTGCACAACATTTGAAACTTAATCACGCGAATTGAACATGTAAATAATGCCAAGTCATTTTAATAGTCATCTTAAGACTTTTACATCAATATCTGCTATTGCGGCACAGCAGTGATTTGAAAAATTTTTCATAATTATATCACATATAAAATATTCTAATAAACGTACGAACCATTCATAAAACATAAAAATAATTTACAGTAACCAATCAAACTAGCCAAAAATTCTAAACCTACGATCAAGATATAAGAAAGATAAAGTTCCAAGAGTCGCTCGAAGCACTAAGAATCGGCATCACGCAACGGAGATATGGAAAAGTGTAGGCGGTATATGTCAGCGGTCACGTTAACTCTCCATGCATTCTAAACGAGCGAGACGCGTTATCGTGAAGATTTAGACGCGATTTGCCTATCAGCGACAGGTAAAGTACCAGCTTATCGTGTCTATTGACCTTTAAAACATAATTACGAATTTTAATGTAACATGTACCGTCGATCCGGAGGGTTAACGTCCAGATTGAAAAATTTGATTTTAAATTGATTGATATTCGGACGCGGCTGTTTATAAATCGCTGCGGGTATATGTATGTTTTATATAATTATACGCGATTCTAATCGATTTGTTTTTTTTTTGGTTTTTAGAAACAATTATTATAATTATTTTATTGTAAAATTAAAATAAAAATCGAATCTTGGAGGATAATACGTGCTCTGTACAAAAAATGAAATTAAAATTTTGTTCGTCCTTAGTGATTAATAAATTCATTTTTCAAAATATTATAAAAATATTTTGTATTATAATTTGTATTTAATAACAGAATGCAAATTTACAAGGTGTGCACCTTGGAATTGTTTCCACTTAATGAGTGTACACATACTTTGAATTTATTGATAAGGTCATTAATGACTTAGTATACTAACAAAAATACGCACCTTTCTCGATAATACTTCAGGAATCCCAACCTCTTGGAAACTACCTGCAACAAACAAAACCAAATTACATCATTTTCAAACAAACTCAAAATCCTCTATACCCATACATTTCAACATTCTCTCTCACCCCAGAAACCCCAGCTCTAACCCACCAGAATCCCACAGTGGGATTCCCAGTCTAAACCATCTCCCGAGCCGTCCACCAAAAAACCATCCGCAAAAAGCCAACCGTCAATCAGCGCCCCTCAAAATCAGCTAACCAAGCTCCCATTCATCTCCGTCTGAAAAAGAGCTGCCGCGCACGTATAACGGTACGCGGCCGGCGAGCGGTTGATGCAACACCCGCGCGAGTTTGCGCGCGTATATGGCCTAGAGCAGCGCAGGCCGACTTTAAGGGCGTCCGCGTTTCGCAAATCGCGAAGGACAAAAAAGCGAGGCGGAGAGATGGGTTGGGTAATCACGTGTGTATAGGTTTTTTAGTTGCGTTGGAGATGGTGTATATAGTTGGGTATGCTGGTTGATTAGGCTTTTGGGTTGGAAGTTGATTTTATATGAATTGGATGGATCATTAAGTTGGGCTTTGGTTTGTATGATTCGTGGTGATGAGCTGGTTAAGGTGTGGGTTTAGACGATTTTAAATGTTTTAATGTAAAGCGCGTGTAAGAATTTTGTTTTTCTAAACAATCTTTATAGTATTTTCAAATATAGTATCGCAAAATATAAAATCTTTTATATATAGAGTATGTGATATTATTATTATTCTATATTAAAACTTGAGATTAGTAAATATAGTCATTTTATTCATTAAAGATAGATCGACATTATACTTCAAATTCATCACACTGAAACCGTGAGTCGAAAGTTAAACATATTTTTAAGTGAAACAATTAAACCATAAAATTAAAAAAAACAGTATGTACATAAAAGCCTTGGCAGTTAAAAATCGGCAGGCTTAGCAGAATGGCTGAAAAGAGCGACTTTCATTCCCAATGACTCGGTGAGCAAGGGAAAAAAATTCGCAAGTATGTACCTGCGGCTTTCACCTTTGGGACGCGACTTGACGCTCGATTTAACTTTTCTCCTCGACTTCTTTTTTTTTTTGCGGTGAAAGATGAATAGACGTGGGATTACCGGCTATTTTTAGAATTATTTGCGACGGCCTTTTTGCGACGTTCGATCGGTCAATAAGTTTCGATGATAAATATTGTAGGTCACTTGGTTTTTTGGTTACTTGGGAATAACCAGAGCGTAGTAAGTATTCTATTTTAAGACATTCATATTAAAATACTAGGAATTGTATAATTACGATCGAGCTATATTTGGAAAAACCAGGGTGTTTGGGTTTAAATTTAACGTTTTATCTGTGAATCGTTAACGAGATTTGCCGAAATGACATAAATAAAGTTATGTATTAAAAAAACATAAGATCTTTCATTATTGAAATGACAGTTTTACGTCAAGGATTTCGTTCTTGATTGTTCTGTAGAACTACTTTTAGATTTCAGGGAACTACTTTCGATTTAGCTTTTTCGTGGTTTTGCGTCTGGGGATCGGAGTGACTCGTGCCTTTGAGTCATGAATTTAAACACATTTTGGTATTTACGTTAGAATAATAAACTAAATAAACGATTTTTCAACACTTATACAACTGAATTAAAAATACATTTAAGAACTTATGCATTTCAATTATAAATAATGTAGTCCTGTATTAATATACTTTCAATGGACATATCAAAAATTTTGCTTTTAGTATATGTGCATTTAATATGAACGATTTAACACTAGAAATTAAACATAATAAAAATTGATAAAAAATTATAACATCAACCTTAAAAATACAATTTAATTAATTCACAGTTAAGTAAAAAATTGTTTTAATTTTGATGTAATATTTCACTTCAATTACCAATTGATTATATGAATACCTTCTTGAATTTTCAATTATAAAAACTTGAATTTGCATTCACCAACCATAACTCAAAATAACTCCGCTAACAAAACATCCAAAACAAAACCTTAACAATCTCATAAATCGGGAACAAACAGTAGAACCTAAAACCATCCCCACCCAAATTCACCATCATAATCCTACAAAACAACTCCAAAATCTCAAAGCATCCACTAACTGAACCAACCGCAAAACCGGAAAGCCAATCTAAAAAAAAAGGAAGGGTGGAAAAATCGGCGCGCAGGTGTCAGCTTCGTCCCTCTTGCCGCTCTGACGTCAGGGAAGGAAAAGATTCCCCGGGAAGTTCCAGGCGCGCGCAGCATCATCCAGCGCGATGATGAATAGTCTATCTCTCTCTCTCTCTCTCTTCTCGGCGATCCCCAGGAGGTGATCGAGCGCGTGTATATACTTACGCGGCCGCCTTCGCGCTTTTTTTTTGCGGGAAGAAAATTACAGACGGCGCGGCGCGCGCGGCAACGGAGAAAAAAGGGAGACGTATAGCAGAGCGACGACAGCCTGGTAATTATTGCATTATCGGGTGATTGTTGTATGTATATGTAGACGATAGCGAAGTTGGTGGGAGGTTTTTGGCTTCGCGGAATTGTTGAGTTCGGTGGGAGTATTGAGTTGTGGAATCGTTGGTGAATTGGATTTTTATTAGGTTTTCAGATAAGTAGAATTTAAATGATTCGTGGAGTTCTTTATTCAAATACGAGCAACGTTTTATAGATTGAGACAGACCGACACCCAGAACTCATAACTCAGCTTCCCCAAGAACAAAAATTAATTAATAAACTAACGCCTTATTTTGTAACAAATCACCACCTCGCGATTTCAAACAACACATCGAGCAATTAGCTCTTCTAAGTCTCCCACAAACCAGCCTCCCCCCAAAAAAACCACCGCGTAAATTAGCCGCTAACTCACAGTACGCAAACGCGACCACAGAGAGCACTCCCCCTTCCCCAAGAAAAAGCCAAAATCCCAGAGAGCTCACAGTAAAAAAAAAAAAAAAAAAAAAAAAAAACAGCCGGGATCCGCGGCGCGCGCGCTCGTTCCCACTCTTTCCCGGCGATCGTATATAAAGTCCAAAAGAAAAAGAGCGTCGCGCTCTCCATCTTACCCAGATCGAAAATAAAAAGTAAAAAAGCCCTCTCTCCCCCTCCGTGCGCTCGCTCGGTTGCGGGGCAAAAAGAGGAAGAAACTTAACGAGAGCGTCAAAGAGGCCGGCAGCCACCACTAAAGGGAAAAGGAAGAGCAGGAGTAACGAGCGCTCTCCGCGAGTAGCGAGAAAAAGAAGGAGAGGGCTATACACTTACTCTTAAAAAGAGCGAAGCTGCTGCTGCTGCTGCTGCTGCTGCTGCACGAGCCTCCGCTGCAGACGCGGGGGGTCAGTATACACACGCTGGCGGACACAGTACACACACTCGCCAGGCATATCCACCAACACAGAGAGAGAGAGAGAGAGAGAGAGAGAACGAGGAGAGCGCGCGGCGAGAAAGGAATAGGGCGGGGTGGGGGGCAAAGTCGGCGCGCGAGCGAGCTGGCGAGAGGGTAGGGGGAGCGAGCGAGCGAGCGAGAGAGAGAGAGAGAGAGAGAGAGCGGCGATTGGTTAGCGCCTCGGCCATATTATAAGCGAGTGCAGCGCGAGGCGCTAGCTTAATGTTAGCCCGAGCCTCCACGAGAGACGCATCGTCCGCAGAGAGCGAGAGCCTGCAGCACACGCGCATACACACACGCACATATATGTATACACGTATATATATACACAGAGGCATTTTGAATAAAAGGCACGAGTTCGCGCGCTTTTTTTTCTTCCGACAAGCCGCCGGCAGTGATACCTACACGTTGATATCGGGTGTGCTCTAATATAGTTGACCGCGCGTACACGCACGGACAGACACACATATATAGTTGCAGCAGTTTCGTCGATTGAGAAAGCCGCACGGGAGTATATATAGTAACGGTGCGAGACGAGACGCTCCGAGAGTCAGCGCACTTATAAACAAAAGTTCGTATAGGCCCGCGCGCGCAAGTGTGCTCTTATATATACATCGGAGAGAAAAAGAGTGAGGACAACCGGAAGTCAGTGAACCGTGAACACGGCCTTAGGGTCCCATCTTACGTATACACACGCACGGAGAGGCTTTTTTCCCCTTCAGAGCGAGGAGAGGACGAGAGAGAGAGACGGGCTCTTGGAGTCAGCCAGAGGAGACAGAAAGAAGGAACGAGAGAAAAGTAAGTCTTGCACCTGCAGCCCGCGCTACTCTCTATATCAGCTGATACGAGCGAGTTCTGTGTGAGAGAGAAGAGCCGGTGCCTCGAGCGCGCCTCTCTCTCATTTCTGTTTTTTCTTATTTCTTTTTTTTTTTTTCGTAAGTGAGAGAGAGAAGTGTTTTTTCTGAGAGCGAGCCGCGCGTGTTTGACTGGGATGTTAGCGCGAGAGATGCGGTTATCTCGGCGCTGCCGAAAGCGCGCACCGGCTCTCCGCAAGCGCTCGATTTTACGAATTCACACCTGTTACGGATTTCTTCGAGCGCTGCTTTTTACGGCTCTACTTAGCTGTGTAATTAGGAGGGGTTCTAGATTTTTTTCTTATTTTTCAAGCGAGTTTCGGAGTTAGTATCGCGTTTTTACTCCGGTTAAAATATAACCAAAAACAAGTGTAAATCGGCCAGGATTAAAGCAAAACAGTACACCGGCTGGCGATTCATATCCGCGCGCGCTGCTGTCCCGGCGAAATTTTGTCGATCACGCGATTATATCGGTCAATGACGGACGCCGGGCCCAAACAAACCGATTTTCCGGAAACCAGCCCATTTTTATACTTTCTCACGGCTGCGAGTTTCGGCGAAAAGGCAGCGGCACGCGCTCGGGAGATAAACAACAACACGGCAGACGCGAGTGTCAAAGCCCCTGGCCATGTGTATTAAGGATCGTACGAGTGCTTGTAATTGTATGAAAAAAATTCGGTGATTTTTGATACTGCAAATATAGCAGTGCGGTGGTAGATCTATAGTATAGTGGAACACACCTGCTCGCTGTGGTAATGCCGCTTGTAGATTGGATACTTAATATTTTTTTATGAGTATAAAGTTTCATAGCTAAATATTGATATTACCAATACAAAATTACAAGTATGTTGCGCAGATTTATGATGTTGAGTATGCCTGGAAAAGTGTTTCATTGTGTTGTGGATTAAGTGTAATATAATGATGTTGCTGTTGACATTAATAAAACTGATAAAAATAAGATAGAATAATGATCTTTGCAAAGTCTATGTCTGAATTAATTAAGTCACTTAAGTGGAGCAAATATTCCGAAGCTTCAATGAACAACAGGTGTAACTCATTGAAGATCCTTATTCTACTTTCTTTTTATCATTTCGTCTCCAAATGTAAGAATTTTGTATTTAACACTTAATATATTAGCAAAAATAACAAAAATTTTCACTCAATTATATGTATACATGATTTTACATTCTTATGTAGTCAGGACCAAAAGCTCGCGGCTGGAAAAAAAAGAAGCGCGCACAAACGGTCCCCATTCCGCCAAAGAATTCTGTCTCCATTATAATGTAGATGTCAAGCGAGTCCGCGAGATTCAATAATCCACTAATCAATCGATAAAAAAAAAATTTGGAGAGTGACGTAAAGAATTTGAAAGAAGGATAGATTTAGCGAAATTTGAAAATTACTTAGGATTTATAACATTTATTTATAGCACGATTATATTGTTGAAGCTGTTAATGGTGTGTTGAACTTTGGTCGGCTTCGATTGTTTGAATCAATGCTTAAAGTAGAGCCTGATCGCGTTGTTAAGACATGAATTTTCTTCGAAAAGGAATTGAATTACATAGAGAAGCATGCGGCTTTATTGAGACGTAGATTTGTTCGATTTATTGCAAAGCGACGTGATTGGTAGTTGAAAAAAAAATGATCATTTTTTTTAGGTCACAACATGCGCGATTTCTTTTATTATAAGGCCAAAGTTAAAAAATATTAATCACTAAAATGTGAAACCCCGTGATGAGTATTGGGCAGGAAATATGAAAATCAATGTACTTGTTTCATAAAGAATATCTGCTTAATTACTTCCGTCTTTATCTCCTGTTATCTAAATAACATCCTTGTGATTGTATAACGTTTTCTCATTAACAGAAATTAACAGCTGTCGTAATTCATAAAGTGTTAGTTTAAGGCTACATTAGTCGATAACATCTCAGTTAGAATCAATCAAAGAAAGAAATTAGCTTTCAGTTTATACAATTGTTAATAATATGATAGTTTATGTAAAATTTAAAACTGCAACTTGAAACTAAATAGAGGATTAAACGTAGTTTAGTGAAAATATATTACACCATACCTTATTTCAAGAACTTGTTAAATTCATGAAAGAATTGCATTATAACATGGAAACAAAAAGAAAATTTATTCGCCTTTTTCCACCTATTATCTCAACTTTTAATGGCATGTACACGCAACAAAAACAAACAACTTTATTTTTAACCAATCACACTCACCTAAGCAACGTCAAAAATAAAACATGAAAATCTATCCTTAAAATCCAGAAAAACGCTGGTACACACTCAGAACCGTATAAATTTCAACGGGTGAAATCATCAAAAACCGGAATACGACCTGAATTATTTCTCGCGATGAACTAATTGGCGGTAAATCCTCCAAACCCGAATCCCCAAAAACGACCTAACCATCCAAAGCAACCTCAGCCAGACCTAAAAAACCAGGATGAAAATCCTAGTGAGGGCAAATTGCAGCTCAAGCTCGAGAGAGGCAAAAATAACGTGAGAAGCCGAGGGGGTAGCTGCAGCACTCGTCGTCTATTTTTTACCCCGGCTATTTTTAGAGATATATCTATCTCGGAGGTGTGTAATTGCGCACGCCGAATATCGAGCCGGTATATAATGAGCCCAAGCTGCACGCCGCCCGAGATCGATATCTCTCCGAACCGCCCGCGCGCGAGCAAAGCGATTCTCGCGAGGATTCGAGGTAAGCCGAGAGCCGCTCTGACGAGACCGGGAGGATCCGCTTGCCGGAAGGGATGTATTCGAGACGAATGTGCCTTTTTTCCGCTCGTTATATATTATATCGCATGCCGCGGAGACGTAGTTTTTTCTTCCTTAATGTTTGATCAATGATTTTTTTTTTCTATTCGGGTTTGTTGAGAGAGATTATTTAACGCTTGGCTTTGTATGCGGGCATTGAGCGGCTTTTCAAGTGAATGAATGGAATTATATTAATGCGGAATTGTAAATCGTAAGTAAGCAAAATAACGTCGCATTAAAGTTTCTGATGTGAAAACCCGTTGCTTCTATTTTAGGTCTATCTTTTCACTTTATCGGTTTCTCAGAAAGATTTCACGAGCGTGATTAGATATTGAGACGACACTCATTCAGAGCTTAATTTAAATATCTTCCAATGCTTAAATTTGAATACTTCCTGAATAAGAGTATGGAAGTACAATAATACGTCTCGCTTCACTTGTTGAATTGTTCTTCAAAGACGCAAAACATAATTATTTAATCCACGTGCTATTTGCACAGTTGAATCGAATTACTGTATTAAATAATATTTGTTAATCAAATTCCATTGATTCGTGTTGTTCTAGAACTATGCTGCTAATAAAATATTCCATTTGATCTGACAAATTTTATTTATAAATTATTGCGTCATCCGAAGCACCCTATTACTCAAATACCAAGAAACAATTTGCACAATTTTATTTTTCTTCAAAAGGTGTTTAATTTGTTTTCCGCTGATACGATTCAAATTAAACGAATTATCTCCGATTTTTTGACAAACGAGACGGAAAATTTTATTTATCTTCGAATATTTCTAATTTCGTGGTTTTTAATAAAAAAAAAAAATTGAGTAGGAAACTCGCGAAAAGTAATTCGGGCTATAAAAGTGAGGCGAGAACAGCTTGACATAAGAGGGAGCGAGAGCAATAAATCGAGCGAAAGGAAAGTAAGGCGAAAGGCTGTGCCGCGAGGGTAGGGCCGTCTATCTTTAGAACTCATTGAGGAGAGGATCTTTGGCCATGGTGTGTTACTGGAGCTCCGCTACTTGTTCAGAAAGACACTCGTGCATATGGCTTTTCATTGCACCGACTTGTGGTTGTTTTATGTTGCACTTCTTAAACTTTTTTTTTAAGATTAGATGGAAGTTTTTAAAATTTCGATGTTTACTGTTTTTTGAATTCAACTGAAATATGAATTTTAATAATTTAAATAATTAGTATACTCAAATTTACATATCCGTGAGTAATTAATAATACAAATATGTTCTTATTTTTTAAAAAGATATTATCAGTTATGCCTAAAATCTTTTGTAATGTTATACCGGAGATAATGGATTTCAAACTCTGTTGATATAACATAATAAAAATTTAATAACAAGATGTAATAACAAAATAAGCGTATTAAGCATTTAAATACAATCCAAACATGTTCTTATTTTTCAAAAAGATATTGTCAGTTGTGACTAAAATCTTTTGTAATGTTAAACTGGAGATAATGGATTTTAAACACTGTTGATATAACATAATAAAAACTTAGTCACACGTCAAACCCTTTTGTATATATTTTTAAAACAAACTCGTCTCCCACGTTCTTAAACTAATGTCTATTTCTATCTGAACAGACAATGATCTTTAATATTCATTATGCATATTTTATTTTTCAAAAGTTATCTAATCCTTTTCTTCTATTGACACCGACTGTATACCAAAAGTCTACTATGCAAATCAATTCCAAATAACGCACTGTGCGTACTTTATTCAATGATTTCTGCCCAAAAGATTTCCCAGAATCTTAACGGCAATCGCGATTGGCGATCGGTCACGTGGCTCGCTCGGCGCGGGAGTGGGGGTACCGCGAGCCCCCAGAAGCTCGGCGCGCGGAGGCGGTAGCAAAAGAGGGAGGGTAAGGGAACAATTGGTGGCTCGTATCAAGTTTGCGCACGTGCGGGAGTCGCGGGGGAGGAGCTGTTACAGCCCCTGCCACCTGTGGCATGCCTCAGCCAGCTCGGGCGGGCAATTGTATAAAGCCGGAAAGACATCGACATTGAGATTATTAGTGTACCGGACTTACTCGGATTACATACCTTTGCTGTGTACTGTACTGTACTAAAATTGAAAGTATTTTTTTTGTTGGTGCAAGTTTTTAAGTGTGAGTATTTATTAATTAACAGCAGTTTTTTTGTTAATTTGCCTTTAGTAACATTTCTTTTTATAAAAATATGATTATTAAATTTGATCATTTAATTTAATTTTTAATGTTCGATATTGACAAAAAATTTTAATGTAAATATCGCGTCTTTTTAGCATTTAACCAATTTTTTAAAAGAGCAAATTCTGACAATTACTTTTGGGACTATAAATAAAACAATTTAGTTATATTACTAAATTTTTAATATTTTGATTTTAAAACAATTTGTTTGTAAACAAATTAAAGCGAACTTAAGGACAATTGTAACGAAAAATATTCTCGCGTTTCCGTATGATGCAAATACCAGCGCAGCTTATCCTAGCTAAATTAAGTATATTTTCCATTTTTTCCAAGCATTCATTATTTCGTCAAGGCAATGTCACGTGACGAGAGCGTTCGTCTTTTTTGCTCAACGAGAAATTCGAGGTTATGCACGCGTACCACATACCGATAAATATCATCGACTTCGTGATTGGTACGAAAATATTGACTCTGCTTCTTACTAGATCGAAGAAAGAATGCGCGATTTATCTCCTTTACTAGCTCTGGTGCTAGTATTTTGTAGAAAAAAGAGAACGGCAAAAAACGACATTATGCAATTTGAACAAACTGATAATAAGTGTATACCTATAGAAAATTGCGCAATAGCGCGCATCTATAAAAGTAAGGAAATTCTTTTCTAAGTCGGTTAATTCAAAGATTTCTAAAGTCTTTCCGCGACAATTATGCTAATTTGAAAGTATAATCATTCTCGTTCTCCGATTGATTTGATAGTTATCTTATTAATAGAACGGTCTGCGGTAAATATTATTTGAAACTAGCATCGGCTCTAATGCTGCAACAATTGAGATATAATTATTGCAAAAACGTGCTAAACAAAGAATAGTTTAAAAATACAGTAGTTTCAAAACATTTCAACCATATAATGAAAGTAAAAAGGCTACCAAATTTTCTATAATGTCAACGCCTCCTTAAAACTCTAATCTTACACCCAAAATCATCAAAAAAAATCCACACCAAACCAGCCGAAACCTCGATATAAAACAAAAATACAAACCAACCGTGCAGAACAAAATACACACAATAATCCAAACGACGTTATACGCGGCTTTTTCCGTACCTGCAGCGAGAGAGCCGCTCGCGAGCAACCGATATTGCGTAACGCGCCTCGCGCAGTTGAGAAAATCGTCGTAGAGTCGCGAGGAGAAAAATGGCGCGCACGAGCGCGGGGAAAAAAGTGTCGGTGCCGAGCGCGCGCGTATATAGAGGAGAACACGTGTCTCGAAATACGAGAGGCCGCAAAATGCTCGGCAGCTGATAGGGAAAAAGAGCCGAGCTCTCGGCGAAGTAAAAGTGATCTATGGATCCGCGAATAGGCGCTCCAACGCTTCGCGGCGAGCCGTTTTATTTATCGCTCTTGGCTTTGAGAAAATGAAATTATAATTTTATATAGCTGCTGATGGAGTTGTGGAGGGTGTGCGATCTGTGACTGATCATCTGATCTACGCTTGTGTGAATTTAAACTCGTTAGTTTTGATAAAAGTTGTAGTAATCTTATGAATGATTGATCGTTACTTTAAACGTACACTAAATTATCGATCCAACAATACGATGCTTCTGATAATTTTCACATCCGGCAAACAAAGCAATCACAAACTTATCACAATCTAATCAATACCTCACTATTACTCAACATCCCAACAACACCGAACCAAACCACATATATCCCCTCAACCCAACCATATCGTTACGCGCACCGGTATATTCAAACTCCCATGAACCTCGTAATCCACTTTCATCCTCTTACACAGCTCTACAACTGCATGTATATACCCAGGCCGAAGCTCACCCGTTAGTTCGCGCGTGCATCCTTGACTCGGCGTGGCCCCCATTAATTCACGACTTTTTCGCCGCTCGACCGCGATCAAGGCAGTCGTCCCTCTTTTTCGCTCTTTTTTTTTCGGTGTCGAAGCCGTGAACCGAGCCAAGGTCGAGCGCCGACTTCTTGAACCTACTAATTGCGTCCGCGAAGGGTTATGTACGTTTCGGAGAGAGCAGCTGTGGCGAGGACGACGCTTTCTTGGCGGGATCCTTGAAAGTGTGTATATAGGGCTGGAAATTGGAGTAGTTTTCCACGGGCGGCTTTGTCTTTGAATTGGGTTTTCGATTGATTTATGTGACGGATGTGGAGATAAACCGGGGAGATAGCAATGAGGCGGTATTGATGTAATAATAACTGATAGACGGGTCAATGTTTCGTTGGAGACGATACGCGTGACGTTGAGAGAAAATTTTAGTTGGAAATAGTAAGTCTTCAATGCTGATCCAATATCGGATGCGGCTGTTTCATCGGCCGGTGTATAATTAGTTTTATCAAATGGTTATTTTTAATGCAAGATTCTGCACACAACAGTAGACCGAGCATGTATAAATAACTCCTGCTTATAAATATAGAGGTAATTAAGGCGCTTGAAAGATGATGGCTCAGTTTTATTTATACGAGCTTCGCGTTACGAAGTCGCAAACTTATCTGACATTATAAAAGAGCAACTCATTCCTGGCATGTTTAAATGACGCTGTACCGTTATGTTAATAGGAAATACGAATTTTTACGCCTGCGGAATTACGCTTACGACGGGAAAAACTTATTTTTCACATTAGTTTCGTTCTCGAGGTGTGTGAAAAAATTTAACCTTTCCATGCAAATTTCATTGTAATTAGCGCGGACTATAAATAGAGTTGAAAAAAGTATTGGCAATTCAGCGCTTAGGAATGTCGGGTTCGACGGTATTTTCGCTCCAAATAAATCAGTCTCACGGGATGGTAGCGAAAAATTGCGTCAGCCGTTAGTCTGCGCCGATCGTTCGCAGAAAAATGGCCGAGATCGGCGCTCGCTTTGAAATTTGGCTTGGGGCGTTTAAAACTTTGCGCGGCGCTCCTAAATTAGGAAAAGTCAATCATATTTGTCACATTATGATTTAAAAAAAAAGAAATAAAATTTAGCTACATTTCGCTAACACAAACATTCTACAAAATTTCATTCTCACACATAAAATGACTCGGCAAATTCACTTCTTACATAAACCTGATAAACTCCCAAACCAACCGCTTAAAACCTCCCAACCCACCCAAAGCCACTATAAAAATCGCTCTCAAAACCCCTGCGCTATAAAGCAACTCTCGCCTCAAACCGCGCGATATTCTCAATTCCACACAGGCTCTCTAGCAACCTTCTTGGCACGCACGCGTTTAGTTTTCTCAAGCGAACGCGCGCGCAAGAGAGAGAGAGAGAGAGAGAGAGAGAGAGAGAGAGAAATAAGCCGTAGAACAAGGCACAGACTACTGGTGTGTGTGTGCCAGAGAGCGAGCGTGCGCGCACAGGACGCCAAGCTGTCTGCCGGTCGGGCTCTCTCGCAAGTTCCCCAGTTTCTCGAGCGCGCCGCTCTCTGTGTACACAGACGCGCCTGTGTGTATCTGATGATGGGCGTGTGCGCGTGTGTGTACAGACGAGAGAGAGAGAGAGAGAGAGAAAGATAGAATGCGCGCGGCGGAGATATAAATGCACGAGGGACGAGGATAAACATAGGAGGAAAAGCGCGCGGAGGAGTGAGATCGCCGGCTGATAGGACAGAAAGAGAGAGCGCAATTGCAATGTATGAAGCGACTGCTTTTCTCTCTCTTTCTTGAGTTGAGCTTGGCGCTGTGTTATGTAGCTGGATGTACGTGCGTGTGCGTCTTGAGTCTGGGAGAGTGTGATGGGTGCTTTTATAAGGTTTTTGTTTTGTTTTGGGTTGGTTTTTGAGAGGTTGCATAAGATCGATGTAAAAAGCTCTAACTGAGAATGTTTGAAAGCTGCATTGTACTTTATATTTAATTCCTAAATTTCTTCAAATTTGAAATAAAATTTGAAAAGAAAAATGGCTTTCTATATTTTTGATAACAAATAA
Organism: Eupelmus urozonus; assembly: GCA_900480035.1. NCBI lineage: Eukaryota > Metazoa > Arthropoda > Insecta > Hymenoptera > Eupelmidae > Eupelmus > Eupelmus urozonus. Next base: position 41,296 of record UELX01000747.1, read on the forward strand.
AAGGTTTTTCATCACCTTAAATTAATTGGGTATAGTGGGCCATGACAAACCCATAACAACCCAGAGCAGCACCTGCCGAACCGATATAATTAACCAACTCCCAAACTTCCCCAAAAAACTCATCTTACAACGCAAAATTTCCCAGCAAAAGCAACCCAGCCAGCAAGCTAGAGAAAAACTTCCAAGCTGGCGCGGATCTCGCATCGCACAGCTGCCCTCTCCTTCTCGTCGATCTCGCGCGCGGCGAGCGCTCACAGAACCTCCTCTGTCCTACATAACTCGCTACACGGCTCCGCGCGCGACTTACTCGACTCGCTCTTTGCTTATACACACTACATACATGCACTTGTCAGCTCGTTCCCCTCATTCCCCTTTTTTTCGTTTTTACACATATATACATCGCTCGGCGTATATAGATACGTGTGCAAGAGGCTCGACTCGCGTTCGGCTCTCGGCGTCGAATCAGAAGGCCGTTTCAATTAGCCAGCGCCGCGCGCGTGCCGGAGGGGCTCGGGCCTCTTTTTCTGAAAGTGAATCGCGCCTGCGCTTTTATATTTTTAGGTTCAATGCAGCCCGCTCTGGAGGCATTGGCATTCTTTGTGTGTCTCCTCCCGCGCATCCGGATTCTATACTGATATATTCAATAACCGCGCCGATTTTTAGCAAAGTTCGTGGAAGGGTAATTATTTTAATACTGCAGAGCTGTACGTGCGATGACACGAGCTTAGATAATCGAGCCGTAAATCTCATGACTCGGCAGAGGCGCACGTAACGTTTGATAGTTAGTCGTAACGATCTTGGTACGATCTTGAGTTTGCTGACTCTCAAAGTGCAGCGCGCGCGCGTAATTAAAAGATCTTTTCTGCTTGTTGAGAGAGTTCTGGGTAGATTATGACTCATTGCCCGGCGAAGATTATTTTTAGTCGGGCAAGAAGAGTTGCGGCACTCTAAATTCTTCGCGGCTCGTGCAATACAAACGCATGATTTTTCACTTGAGCGTATAGTCAAAATACAATTACAGACAAAGCGCTGGCTATTTCGTCTTTTGTATTTATTATGAGAGTGCGAAAGTTTTTCCAGAAACTCGCTAAACGTATTGTTAGAGCTGCTCTCGCTTCGATTGTTCGGTTTCACATTGTTTTAAACGTTATTGTATCCCCGCATCGCTAAACCTTTAAATGATCCTCGTAAAGTCCAATTCAGAGAAATTTTCATAATTCTCTTAATAATGCATCAGTCACGTACGCACTTAGAGAAACTTTCTGGTAGAACCGTCAGCCTCTCGGCGGAGTTACGTTATATAGGCATGTATACACGACTCTCGTTGTTTCATCTGGGCTCTATGCGCGAGGCGAAAACAGAGGCTCCACTGTGCGCGCAGGCTGCAGGGACCGTGAACCCGTCAATAACGCGCCACTTGAATGAATGCGCTTGCGCTCTTGTCTTTTCCCTTTTCATCTTTTTCACTTAGCTCTCTGGGGCTCTAAAAAGCTGTGGAAGCTACGCAAAGAAAATTTTTGTTATCAATGTATTTGTGTATTTTTCTGCTTTATTTAAAAAAATTCATAACGAACCTTTGCAGTAAAACTACGAAAATGGGATATACAGAAACTCGAGGCAAAAGAGGCAGATTCGCCGCACGTATACGAAAGTTCGCTCTTCCTCAGCGACGACACGAGCCTCGGCAACGGCATTCGTGAAGGAATGCTCAACAGGTGCGCCGCGGCGCACTCGTCGTTTCGCGCATCTATATCTCCCAGCGCGCGCGCGCGCAGAGAGAGCCTATAGAGCATTATTACACTGGCCTTGAATTCTTTTCACGCCAGCGCTGAATTTTCTCTTTTTCCTTCTGAATATATATTGCTCTGTTTGACTAGTCTTTTCATAGCGTAACTAACAAGCTTCAAAAAATCTGTCTTTTAGCAAATTGCAAAAGACCCATAGACAAACCTAACAATGCATCTCGGTACCAGCCTCACAAACTCCCCCCCATCGGCACTAAAAGAAAAAAAATGGCTATACGAGCAACGTTCGCAAGAGGACGTTGAACGTTTACATTACACGCGCGCGCTTTTTCCGAGGCTCTCGAACTATGTCGTCGTGACGTAACGCAACTATACCGCGAGCGCGCGCCGCGCGCGGCGTTATATTAGACGGCGGCAGCAGCTGACTAATCGGCGAAATGGCTCTCGTGACCCATCAGAGGAGCTCTCCGCTGCGCTCGCGAATTGCCGTTACGCGCGCTCGCTCGCGGGGAGACGTTTGACCGATCGCCGCGTCCGGACGTGAATTTTTCGATGGAATTCAACATGTGGATGGGTGATTTGGTTTTGTTGTTTTTGAGGCTCTGGTATTGTTGGGTTGCTGTGTGGATTTAATTTATAGATTTACTATCGTTTGGTAGTGTCGAGTTGCTTGTCTAATTGACTACCCTCATTAATTTTCATTATCGCCGCTCAATTATACCGCTCTATTAGATGCTCGTCGCAGCAATTTGTTTCCTTATCTCTTGTAAATTGTAGCATGAAATTGTCTCATCCTTATTTATCAACACACTTAAAACACGTAATTCCGATTAATTCTTCTTAACATCTCAAGCTTGTACATAAATCAAGATGTCCAAGCGACTTTCCTCCTCTAACAATGCAGACACGGAATCGATCTAAAATGCAAAAACGAAACCAACTATACATCGCGAGAAACGCTCATATATACACATACCTACACAGAAACACTACTTAAACACCAATATCATACACTTATACATGTTTCTCGAAAAGAGTCGCTCAGCAGCGCTCACTAGAGTCCATGAACCATAACAGCAGCCCGAGTCTTTCCATATACTTACGCACTCCGGCCTGATAAACTCCAATGGAATTTCCCTCCGTCTCTTTGAAATTAAGACCACGCCAGCGCTTACACATACACACACGGGCGGCTTGGGTTCAAAAAGATTGCACGGAGATCCCCTGGAATGTTATCTCTGCGCGCTGCAGCTGCAACACCTCCATCTCTCCTCCTAAAGATAACAATCCAGAGTAGAGAGAGAGAGAGAGAGAGAGAGGAAGATATAGACACACACACTCTCTCTTCATCGTAAACATTAAGCATCCTTTGTTGGGAGCGCCTCGTTTTTCACGCGCACGCGCCTGCATTAATAAATATATATGAGCGCGGCGCGCGCGGGCCCCAAGGACGAATGCTCTTGAAATAGCCGCCGGCCGTCGTCGCGAGCCCAAGCACTTTTATCGATGCAAATGCGCGTACAAAGCCGCCGCCGCCGCAGACTATTGCCTTTTTTTGCGCGCCGCCCCGGGTTCTTTGCTTTTTCGAACGGCTGTGTTGGGGTTGAGGAGCTGCAGATGGGAGATAAGTGTGCTTTTGGGTTGTGCGAGCGCTGTAGATTTTTCGGGGGCAGTTGGGTTGATTGACCGTTTGGCTGGCTGGGATTCAGAGGATAGGTTTTTATGATGGTTGGATGTGGTAAACATTGTAGAAATGAATATGTCGAAGGAAAATTTACTAGGAATATACTACAGTATATGTTAAATATTACAGATGATTTCATTAATTACATAGTCTGAGACAAAAAATTTCAATAGTCTTATCATAGATTAGAACAAAAAATAAAGTTCTCAAATAAAATCAACACAAAAGCTAAGAATATTAATTAAAACCCCCTCCACACTACATTATCAATAATTTTTCCGCGCACACAACATCCGCCAACCAATCTCCCAGACTGCGTATATAATAAAATCAACCGTAAAATTAATTAACCTCAAAAAAACCTCGCAACATCCAGGTCAAGTAAACCGAGAGGTTCAAGGAAAATAAAAAAATCAAAAAATCATTTTTTTTTCCTCAAAAGTTCGCTCGCAAACCGCGTTACTCAATCCCCGCGCGACAATAAAACCTCCATAAAAGCAGCAAACCGGTAATCCCAACCGTTATTCAATTTTCAGCCATAAGGGCGACGCGAGCCTCACCTCCGTGCAATCAACCCGCGAATGTATGTATCCGTGAATGAAGATATTTTCTATCGCGCTTGTGGAACATTTATGAGCGCTCGGCGCGTCTGTATATTAGCATTGTCGTAACCTGCGCGTCAAGAACCTTCGCCGATATACAAGCTCGACCTGAATGAATAATACGGCTTGGTAAGAAAAAGCCGGTTGTATACGTTGAGTCCAGCTTTCTCGGGCTCGGCGAATTGAATTTTGAATTTGAATTTTCGAGTATCTGGCAAGTTTTGGAGTTTTGATTTTTTTATGGGTTGGTTTGGAATATGGTTTTGTTGGTGAAGTGTAGGTGTTCGATAAATACTGGTCATTTAAAATTTATCATTTTTCCATGATATTACGCACTAATATAACCACATATAGATCGCTACGATCCACTATATATTAAAACTAATTTATTAAAGTCGCTAAAGAGATAAAACTAAACTACATTGCCTTAACATTGTATCAATGAGCCGCGAAGTTATAATTAAAATAAATTTCCATTGAGAGTTCAACGTTGCATCACGCGCGTATATATCACACTACGATCCACGGCTATATATAATGGAAAAACCTGCAGCCAAGAGACCAAATTAATACATTTCCGTGAAGTTTATCGCCTAATTAATACATTATCTCCTTATAAACTCGAAAAACGTGAGGCGCGTATACAAATACGCGCAAGCGCGTGTCGTCATAGGCAACTCGGCTTTTATCTTTGATAAAGCCCGTCGGATAATTTTATATTTAACGTGCAAACGCTCTAGGTATAATAATTCGAAAAAAAAGATGAGTCTTCGAAAATTCCACTTTTAAGAAATTTTCCGTTTTCGTTCTGTATTGTACGACTGTAAGCTCTATTGTAGATGATGCGGTGTATGAGACACCGTTTATCAATATATTACGTAATTGTGAGTATGTACAATAATGCCGTGAGTAAAGAAAAAGTTTCTTTAATTGTAAATCATGAATAATTCAACTTAGTTTTAACGCGGGTATAGCTAGATTGTTATATAATAATTTACAAAAGAATTGTGTAATAGAACAAACCACTCGACCGCTACTTGGAACTTTACATAAACCAATTAGACAAACCGCAAATCCGTATCACCAACTAAAACTGTCTCACACCCAAAATCCAACTCTTCCATCACATAAAAGTCAATATTTTGAAAGCGCACCGCCAAAAAAACCACTCATCTCCCCCCTTAAAAAAAAAGACCACCAAAAGCGCTAGTAAAACAAAATTGACCCAACAAACATCCACTCTCATACCTCAATACCCACCGGCGCTAATGAGATCCACTCCAAGAAAAAAAAGCCTCGCTCAACACAAACATACCCGCGTCGCATTTAATCTGGAGCCGAGCGAAGATCAGCTCACTTTGGCGCCAGTGGGGTAAAAAAAAGGCGCCTCGAGAACGGAAAAGAGAGACTCGCGACGCTCGATGAATTGTTTAGCATTTAATAAACGCTCAAGCTCGGCCGGCTAATGGCTTATATAATGAGCTAATTACCTATCTCGGGCCTATTGACGTCAATGGCTTCTTTTCTATTTGCGCTCTTTCTCGCTTTCAAAAGTCGCGCGCGCGCATTTCCCGATGTGTTTACCGGCCGAGAGGCGAGAAATAGACGCGGCGCCTAAAGTCCCCCGAGCTCCCTTTTTTTTGCATTGCGCGAGCGCCGCTCTCGACTTTGACCTTTGGAGCTGTATATAGCGTAGCGGCGAATCCGTGATCGGACACGTGCGCACGAGCGTGTATATAGATAAAAGCCGGGGCTTGATTGTCGTTGTGTCTCTGTGTATTTACGATTGAACGCGCGTTGAGTTTGGGAGATTTATTTGTTTTGGCGTTTATTGCGGAGGTAGTGATGTGCAACTCCATGTGGGGCAAACTGGGTTTGAAGAGTAATTGGGTCACGTGCTTTTGTAATCTGTTTTTCATTTTGTTTGTTTTTAAAGATCGGTAGATGTTTGTCGCGAGATGCACGCAGATTCGTTTAGAGAGCGGGGTAATTGAAGCTTACAAATGATGGATCGGGTTAATACGATATCATAGGTAAATAATCACGCGAGTTCAATCAGCGAATGAAAACACAAATAACGATAAGTACACGTATACAAAAAGCCCCGCCACGTGTGCCAATTTACTTTTTTTTTCAATTAACCATTCTCTCCTGACCGCCCGTCGATTTATTTATACGCGACGCGCTTTTATTTGTGTTTACGCGCGTGCCGACTGAGGAAAAAAGGGGGAAGGGGCTGGCCGGATGGGATTTCGTATGGCTCGGCTGATTAGGCAAAAGGCGAGATGGTTTGCTAATGCTTTATCTGAATTACAACAGAGAAAGGGAGGGAGAGAGAGTAAAATCGTCTGCGTTTGTTTGTTGTGATTCTTTCGCGATCTACTAAAATTAGAGCTGATCTTTTATTGCGCCGCTTAATTTAATTAGGTTCGATGATATCGGACTTTTTTCCTTTCCCCGATAAGACGCGTTTATTTTTACGATTCGCCGTGTTCCACGCTGCCGTTTCTTTGAACTTTCGGCTGATAAAAAATAATTGCAGTTACCTAAGCCACTGTTTCGTACGAAATTTATGGTGATTACCTTTGGCTAGAGCCTCAGAATAAATATTTATTTAACCCATAAAGCCTCTGCCTCTGATGCTGATTCACACTTATTAATACCGACCGAGTGGGTATTAATATCGGCGTTCATTTGAATAATTAGTTTTTTCAATAGCCACCATTAACCAAGTCGCGTATCATCGGTATAATTTCCGATAGCCACTCACAGCCGACTATATATCCAACGTCACAGTCTGCATAATTGAAAACTTTTTTTTCGCCTATAGCCCCCTTAAGGCGCTCCGCGAAAGCGTCAAACCCGCTTTCAATGAAAACAGGAAAACGGCTCGTCCTCAACTAAATCACGCGTTCAATGCGAAACTCGCGCAAAAAGTCGCCTCTATAAGTATAACCACACGCTTATATGCATCCTTACGCAACTCCGAAATCGGCAGCGTCACGGCGCCGCTAATTGAATTTCGTCCTTAATACCCCGGCGAAACTCGATGCGTATATCCGAGGTGGGGGTGGAGCCGGGGGATTCACCGGGTCATTAATCATGCATGCCGAGAGCGCGAAATATATAGCGTGATGCCAGTGTTTTTCTTTTCCTCCACCCTCGACGTCAAGATTTCGTCGAACACACGTATACGTGCGGAGAGTTAATCGCCGCCGCGGGACCGTGGGAAAGGTCTAAATATAGAAAGCCCGATGTATAATGAGCGTGTAAGCGCCCGTGAGGATGAATGATCCGTGACGCGCCGCGCTGTGTTGGTTAAAGCTTTTTGGACGCTGCCTGACGTAATTCGAGTTGAATGAGTGGCTCGATATTTCGCGCTTTTTGCACGTGGAAGTTTTTCGTGGCTAGCTGGTTTTTGGCTCTGAGGATATTTTTTATGTGCGTCGTTGTAAATTTAAAGCTTTACGCTTATTTTTATGTTCGTTGGGCAACGGAGGGTGAGATAAGGCTGTCGAAATGATTCTTCAATGAGTGGACGATGTTTGGATGTTAATTACGACGCTGTGTGTGTGCAATGATGCAACGGAAGTGTATAAAGTTTATCATTGACTTTTTTTTTTTAACGATTTGTAATTTAACACTGTACATTGCAAGGGTACATACTTTCTTGTAATTAAGATTGATACGCCAATTGCCAAATATTGATCACGCTTTTAAAAAGTGACATTGACGCGTAACAATTTACACTGGGAGATTCGTAAAACGAAAGTAGAGTTAATTTTACAAAACCACGTCAACGTCCAAGATCGAATCCAAGCTGACGATTTCATGGGATTTCCCGTCATCAATTATGTATCGAGTTTAACCGCGCGTACAGAAATAAACGTCTTTTTCGGCCGGCTTGTCGCGCTTTGGGAAGGTCCAGTTTAAACATAGCCCCCGGGGGAATCAATCATCATCGCCTCCCCTTAAACAATCCAGATCTGACAGGTAGACTTCAAAAATAAGTCTCTCAACCCATCACATATTTTTAACTCGGCAAAAGTATAAATTTTTACCTCCTCAAAAATCTCTCATTACAACAACAAGCCGGCGCTTCTCCGCGAGCCAAAAAAGCCAAGGAACCGCCTTAACTACCCAGGAACGACGACAAGCCGCGAAAAGGAGCAAAGCAGCCACACGCACACACACACACGGACACGAAAACCATAATACTCGTTCGTCCGCGGATCGTTTGCTCTCGTTGCCGGCTTGATTTATAAGCGCTCCGCCTCCGCCTCTTGTACGCGCATATAGCCTCCCCTTGTTCTCTTTGCCGTTGTCGGCCGAACGCCTAATTAGAGGAGCCAGCGCGCCTGCACCCTTTCATCTCTCTCAGGCGGCTCTCCTCGTTTTCCTACCCAAGTAACGGGCCGCCGGCGCGTTTATTTTCAGGCCTCTTTTCGCTAGATCATTCGGAAATTTTCCGCTGGATATCGATATTCCAGAGGGGGGGCTTGTTTCTTCCTCGTTCGATCGTTCGGACAAACATACATAAGGTCGGATTATTCGTTTAATCGGCTTACGCGAAGGCTCGCGTTGATTCGGACACGGCTGATCCATCGTTCGTTAAGCGAAAAGTCGCAAAATACGAGTATCGCTCGAGATGCAGGTTTATATCTCGCACGCGCGCGTGCAGATCGCTTGCCCTCACTCCCAGGCCGGCTCTCTTAATCCTTCCTCTCTCTTCCTCGCGGAGAGGCAGTCAGGCAACTCCTTCTCACGATTGAGTCATCCGCCCGGTCGCCGAAGGACCACCTGGTGAGCCTGCTGGCTATGTGTGTATGTAGGTGGTTAACGACGCACACGCGCGGTTCTTCGGAGGCTGATATGATCGCGCGGAGGGTACCGCTCGGTGCTTTTCGAGTTCATTTTTGTTTGTTTCTTTCGGGTTTTTGGTTCTTTTTCGATGGGTTTTTATTGGTTGTTGTTAGTGGATAATTGGGTTATTGATTGCTGTGTGGAGCTGTACGTTGAGATAACGCTATCAATAAAAATCTTTAAAATCTAATTGTATTACGTATTTTCAAAAGTCAGCTGTACTCATAAGCATAAAACATGTTAAAAAGAAAAAGGTGTTCAGAACACAGCGGCCGTAAATATAATAAATGTCAGAAGTCGACAAATGATAATTTTATCGCCGATTAAACTTCGAATCTCCAGCAGACGTTTGACGACCTCTCGGATGTTCTCTGACACTATATATACCGTGTAAAGCCGACTTTGACCGAATGTTGCTTTTTATTTTCCACGCGGATGAGAAATGTATCGTTTATCCCTAACATAATCAGTTATCGGTGACAGTTTTCTCTAGTGAATTTTTTTCGCCTATATGTTCATCGGGAAATTGTCCATGCATATATCGATGCTTTAACAAATTTTAAAGATCCATTTTATTTTGAACGTTAATTATTCAATATTAAATTAAGTTTGCCTAATCAAACCCACAAATAAAAATCTAAATTACTAATCCACACAATTCACAACTCGCACACCCCAACAACAAACCACAAGCCTATTATCTAATTCCTTCTCCTCACCCAAAACGAAAAAGCCTCTATCCTCTAGCCAAAACAATCACTTACACACTTAAGCATCTTCCACGCGTAAAACACACACCGCAGCTCCCCACATATACGCATACCCAACATCTCCCCAAAACAGTCTCTAAATTTAGCCCTCGCCGCGATTATAATTCGTCTGCGTCGCTCTCTTGATCTCGCCAATCAAAGGGCTGACCGCGCGCAGACGCTCTCAAAGAGAACGAAAAAGCAGTTGCTCGGCTTTTTCGAGCGCGGGGGCGGCCGGTTTATTTTCACGCAGACGCGGCCGTCTTTTGGAAAATTAATTTTACAAGCGAGCTACAGCGCTCTGGGCATTAGCGAAAAGTGCCTGCACTCTCGGGCTGAAAATACACGCGGGTAGCTCAAAGCCAAGTGTGCGTGGACTTTTGTTTCTATCTAAGCACAGTAACTTTCACGAAAGTGTAGTACCACAGTCGTAATTAATCGGAGCTACATCAGCCTCCCACACATCCCCTCAATCTTCCAGGCGACATCTAGGATCCACTGTGGGAAAGTGCCGGGATTTTCAGCGCGAAGATTTGCGCGCACCTGGCACATACACACACATCGGAGAGAAAAGACCTCACCTGTCGAGAGAGCGAGCAGGCGCAACCGGTCCCCGCGCGCGCGCGCGCTCTGACTTTTTCTTCATGCGCGCGCGCGCGAGCGCGAGAGTATATAGCTCGCCCTTCCCTCCGCTCGCGCCAACTGCGGCCTTCGCCTCTGATGTGCTGTATGCGTGTGCACGCGTCGTGAGTACAATAAAAGCGCGCGCGTTCCCTCTCTCTTTTCGATCGCAAGCGCGAGCCTTTCTTTTTCTTCGGCGCTGGAGTATTGGAGTTTATCGGTTTATATGGGGATTTTTTTGCTTGATGCTAGAGTTGTTTTGTTGGCTGGTGGCTAAAGATGCTTTTTTGTGGGACTGTTGGGAGATTATTTGGGTATGTTTTGAGTTAGACGAAACTTTATGGGATAACTGAATTTTTTTTCAAATCATTCAAATAATAAAGCGAACTAAACATAGTTTCCAATCTGCCAAGCATCGAAACTCAACTCGGATCTTTTAAAATTCGCGAAGAGCTCTGAAAGCTAATGCTCAATTATCCTAATACCATACTCCCTAAGCCATCTCCAAACTGAAAAAACAACCCCCTCCCCTTTCAAAATAAAAGCTCCAACTACCCAACAAAACCTCTCGAAAAGCTCCCAACTCAAAAACCACAAGCCGCCTTTAAATCCCAGCGTCAGTCAGTCCCAGGGGCGATGGATCCAGGCTCTCGCGTGCAAGTGCATCAGACTTTGGTAGCATATATATCGCTTGGCGCCCGGAGGTAGGAGGGAAGGAAGAAAAATTTCTGGGAATCGGCGAGGCCCCGGCTAAAAATAAGATCCCACCCGGGAGCTACGGGGACGACGGCGATTATGCCCTCTCCACACAGAGAAAGGGAGAGAGAGAGAGAGAGAGAGGAAAAAAAAAGAGAGGGAGGAGAAACGAGAGCGAAGGATCGAGGGGGATAACCGCTGCTGCGGCGGAGAGCGAGAGAGAGAGAGAGAGAGAGAAGGAGAGGAAGAAAAAGGCCCCTGGTTAATGAAGTTGTCGGGGTTGAGGAGGCGATTACAGGTGGGGGCCCGCCGAGTGCGTTTCGCCGGCGCTGCGTGTGGTCCATTCACGCAGGACGCAAGGGAGCGGAGAAGGGAGCAAATCGAGCCTGCGACTGGTTAGGAGCTCTTTTACATCCTCATCCGTTATGCCAACCTCGTGAAAGCCGATATATTTATAGGTGTATCTTGGACGTTTCTCCCGCTGCCTAGTCTCCTTCTTCTTGAGGCCACGCGCGCTAAAGCCTCTACACCCTGGCTTCTGTCTCTCTCTCTCTCTCTTTCTCTCTGATCCTTTTGCTCGATAATTTGAGGGTTTTTTGGTTAAGGGATGATATTGTTCTTTTGTGCTCTAATTTTCATGATGAAATAGGTTTGCGCCCTTTCGTAAAAGAGTTATAGGTCCCAAAGTAATTGCATAAAAAATAAACATTCTTTATAGTTCACTGATATTATAAACACAGAAATCTAACTGCTTCCTTTGACTTGACCAAAATCAAATCGAAAATTTAACAATCAGATTGCAAAACTAATCAAAAGCAATCATTCACCCCCACAACTAGATCAAGAAGCAAACCCTCATCACATCTAACCCTCTGAACTCTCTGCTTCCAGATGATGCACCGGCAGGCAACGCGAGACACTTGCGCCCTATCGAGGACCGCGAGCAGGTCTATGTCCAGGTCCCAGTCGTCGAGGCGGCCAGCCGCTGCAACGAGGTCGTTGACCAGCAGCAGCAGCAGCAGCAGCAGCAGCAGTAGCAACCCCATCAGCCAGAGGAACATCGAGCAAGAGCAGCATAGCAGCAGTCCGTCATCGTCGAGGTGGACGTCCAGCGGCGCCTCGAGGTCCCTGCTCTCTGTGCTCGCCTGGTCCATGACGCTGCTGCTGGTTAGCTCGTGCCTGGGCATCGCCGACGCCGGGGCCCTCATGGGCCACCCGTTCAGCAAGCGCTCCTTCATGGACATCCAGTGCAAGGGCGTCTACGACAAGAGCCTCTTCGCCAGGCTGGACCGCATCTGCGAGGACTGCTACAACCTGTTCCGCGAGCCCCAGCTCCACACGCTCTGCAGGTAACGTTTTGCTGGCTTTCGAGGCGCTCTTTATTAATTCTGTTTTTTTTTTCGATTTTTTGGTAATTAAGTTAACGGGATTGATATTTTGAAGTGTAAGGAAGGTGGTTGTTACTCTACATTTCATCAGACTTTTTGACTGATCCTCTAATTATAAACAAACTCAAAAATCACGCTCGGATAAAAGAAGCCAACAGCGCGCAACAAGAAACTCAGCCAGCAAACAAGCAAACCGCAAATAAACCAGCTCGCAGAGCGCGCTCGAAAAACCCATAAATCCCAGAAAAATAATAATAAAGCCGAGCATTACTCATCGATCCAATTAGACCCGTCAGCCGCAAGAACGCGCGAAAATCCGAGCTGTGACGTCGACGGCAGCACAATCACAAAAGAGCCTATATACCCGCTCGCGAGAAAAACTACCGAAACGCTTGCGCGCGCGCGCGCGCCAGTTTTAAAAACGTCAAGCAAACGCTCTTTCTCTCTCGTGCACACAAAAGCGCGCGCTACACGCGGAAGAGCAGAGCGAGCTCGCCAAACTCGGCGCACGCGTGTGTATATCGAAACTGTGAGATTTCTCTTCTATTTATAGCATCCGGCGCAACCGCGTTTTGCGCGCGTGCAGGCTTATATAGCCGCGCGCTGCTGCTGCGGCCTGAGCGCGTTCATCCGTTATTACCTGCGCGCGCGCGCGCGCCGGCTTTACGAGAGTATAATTCACCTGGCGTTTTTATCGCGGCCCGCTGAGAGCGCGCGAGAGATCTAAAATTATATCTGCCGGCGATCTCTCGGCAAGCGCCTGCGATATATACTGTAACAGGCCTTTTTCGCGGCACTTTCGAAAGGACTTTGCGGCCGATTCGACCTGCCGCGAGCTGCTCTAGGAGAGCCCCGCTATTCAGCCAAGTGTGCGCGAGAGAGCGATTGTTGCTCTCCCAGGCGCGAGTTGATCGTACGGTAACGCGAATGATGCACCTTAGCTTTTGGCGATTTTCTTGGGTTGTTGTTTTTTTTTTTGAGAGAGGATATATTTTTTTCGAAATTTTGAAAATGTATGTAACAATCTCTGATCCTTACATAGTGTATTTTTATAGACACTTTGGGAAGAGGCAAAGGGTTTGTCAACTTATTTAATAAAATATGAATAAAAGTATGTGAGAGCGAGAGAAGTCAATGTTGGTGGAAATTTTCAGAAAGAACTGTTTCACGTCGGACTACTTTAAAGGATGCTTAGACGTGCTTCTGCTGCAAGACGAAATGGAGTGGATTCAAACATCTATCAAGCAACTCCACGGAGCTGACCCTGGGGTTTAGGTGCTTTTTTATTTTTTGTTTTTATCATTTCCGTTTTTCTATCCTCATTTCTTTTAAATTTCATTAATTTTTCATTTTATAAACGTCTCTTTCTTTTTCTTTAACCACATGACCGTTTTACAATGTCCTTGAATCGTCCAATTTTAAGGCGAAGCTATACTTATATATATTAAAACAAATAAAATGATAAATTTTTCGAGAACGTTTAAAAAGTCTATTTTGTTCAATTTTTGTTTTTTCCTAAATTATGCATTAAATTACTAATTTAATTATAGAAGTTCGATACATTTAACACTTATTTACTTGTACCGTCAACGACTTTGGAAGAATTGTTTACTTAGTAGTTAAACTAACCATAATATGAATATCATAAATACATAACTTTCTTACCAAATCGAATAAACTAAAAATTGTTTCTTACTTGAAAATTTTTAAATTAATACCAACATATTCTTAAAAATGAATGTCCTTAAACTTAAGTAAATTATTCTTCCAACTTGACAAAACTTAAAGTAATTTTTATTTAATAAGAAATTAAAGTAATTTATTTTTGTAATTAAAATACTAATACAATTTTAATAAATATAATTATCAGAAACCATTAGATTAAAAATATTAAAATTCGATAAATAATTATGTAAGTTGTAACATGTGTAATTACTGCATAAGTACATTTACGGTGTAGCTTTTCCTTAACTTTCACGAAACTTGATTCTCCCAAGATGCTCCTTACCCATATATATCTATTTCGCCTTACTTATAATTTAGTTTTTTGCGAGTTTAACTTTAATTTTGCACTAGTGTATGAGTAATGGCACGTTACATCAAGATCCTGATGTTTTAGAAAGAAATTTTAGGTAATTCCGTATTCATGTAACTGATTAATTACTATAATACTCAACTAAAGGTAAAAATAGAGGTGTATATACTACATTTTTTTGAAGGTATATACGGAATTTCCTATTACTTTTTAATTTTTTAATGGTTTATCCATTTTTGTGCACAAGATGTATTTTGATGTTTTTAATAATTTTTTTTTAACAATCGTGTAGTTTTTTGTTTAAGATTTTACAGGATATTTTTGAATAATTTTTCACATTTTTAAAACCATTTTTATATATTTGGAATGTTATGATGAAATTTTTGTATTTTAAAAAACATTCTAGGATTTTACCAGAACGGCGAACACTAATATTTTTTCAGACTAACAGCACGAGCTCCAACTAACATCGTCCAACTAACATAAACATATTTTTTCATAATTAACAATTCATATTCTATTTAACCTCGAACAAGACGTATACAATCAATTGTATCAATTCCATTTATAATACCACAAAGTTTATTCACTACATAACTAATATTAAAAAAAATCAGAATCTAAAAAAATTTCAATAAATTTTTCCTCTAAAAAAAATTGAATGCGTCTTGTCTCGTAACTTTGAAAAGAACCAGTCTCGATAGGCATAATCGAGTCTGGCCCCCAAAGCCAAATGTTCAATTTGTCTAATCTCTATGGTTTTTGTCGCGTGTGCCCCAACAGGCAGAACTGCTTCGGCACCGAATACTTCACGAGCTGCATCCAAGCGCTGCTGCTTGAGGACGAGAAAGAAAAGTTCCAAGATATAGCCGAGTACCTTGGCAAGAAGTAAAAAAGCCCTAGCGAGAGACTGACAAGACACACGCACACACATACACCACACATACAGACATGCATAAATACACTCAACAAGATGGTGGAAATGAAGAGGCACGAGGACGATGAAAAAGAGAGAGAACGAGACACATGAGTATAGTACTTGTATATTGTAAAAAAAAAAACAAGGAGAGACAAGAGGCGTTATGGGCTACGAAAAAAGAACATCTTTTTCTGAGAGAACGGGAATGTTTAGCAGGCGATTGTGCCTGCGCGTTCCCCCTTTGTAGGCGGAAAATTTGGAAATTTTTTTTCAGTTTATTTTTGCGAAAAGTTTTTCTTATCGATGTAATGGTGAAAGTAATTTTTACGTAATTTTTTTTAGACTTTTTGGGGTTTTTTGTGTATTGATTTTTTTGGCAAAAAGTACAAGTGTTTGATTAAAAAACAGCTTGATTTTACGTGTTGAATTTTTAGAGATTTTTTTAGTAAATTTTTTCCGTCTATAAAGGTGACAAAGCATGAAGTTTCAGCTACTTGTAACAGGCGTTTGTGAGGAAAAAATCACATGAAAGTGTACTTTTTATCTTTCGTGTACGAAAAATATAAACAATAAAAACTCTTGTAAATGTTCAACCATCAACTGCATTGAACTTGATGATAATACTTTTATTCTGCAACGAAAAAGTATGAAAATAGTTTTTCGCGTACGAAAGATAACGAACATCACCGAATTATTCTGCAACGGCGACTCGATTTTCTTCGAACTGTAAGAACGGCAGGATTTTCGCTAGGCGAATCGATTCGAATTTTTCATTGAAAAAGAGTGAGAAAAAAGCGAGGAAAAAGGCGAGAGACGTGGTAGTAGTCACATGCATCCCATATATAAATATACGAATTCTAGTCGATGAAAAAAAAATAAAATATCCGCGCGCGCGTGCGTGCCACACACGAAGAAGCGCTTCCAATGTGCACTGCACGTCTAATTAATTACTAATAATAATTATTACGAATTATTATTATTATACTTTATTATTAACTATTATTGCCTTTATTATCATTATTATTATTATTATTATTACTAATATTATTGCTACCATTATTGTGTGCATTATATTATATACTTTTTGTAATTACGTTTATTATAATGATTATTATTATTAATTATTATAAATATTATTATAAATACTATTACTGCTGTATTAATTAATGTGACGGCTCAGAATGGTGAATCGCGCACCGACTGGATTTCGGAGCGTTTTGTTCTTTTGGCCAATTTGTATTTTTTCCTCTCGAGTTATGCGCTTGAAATTCTGTAAGCTGGAATCTAAATGATTTTTTAATGTTTTTGATAGTTTTTTTTGACAATCCAAACTGCTTTTGGTGGAGGTGTTAATACTTTGAAGAATAAAAGTGTTACGAATTTTTTAATATATTTTTTCTTTGCAAGTTCATGATTTTTGCGCTTTGGAAAGGTGTTTTCTTTTTGAACATTTTTTCACATTTATTTTATAATATTTTACATTATTAATAATTATCATTCTTTTTCATTATTTATTGACATTTTTTATGCATTTTAATCGAAAATATGTACATACCTTGAAAGTATGTATATTTGTGAAAAAATGTTAGAACTAACAGAAAACATTTTAAACAATTAAAAATTTCCAGTTAAACATTTCCACCGTCTACAAAAGAAATTTAATATTTTGATTGCAAAAAATAGTATCGCCTAAATATTACGCGCGGACGCATTCGCTCGTATCCGGTATTCACTTCTAGTATTTATTTATTTTTTTCATGTCATACAGCGAGTATTATACCAATTTACTCTCGAATCGCAAGTGTATATTACCGTAAGAGAGGAAAAGGACGATAAGCAAGCAAAATAATGAGCGAAGCAAAATTCGATTCAGGCCCACATTGAAATCCCAAATTTAAAGTTAATTATTTTCGGATTTGTCGATACTAAAAAAAATTGTCATTATTGACTCTCGATAAATGTAAATTGGTTTGCTGTAAAGATATACAAGTACGCCGAAAGCAAGTATAAAAAAGAGTGTGCGATATTAAAGAAAAGTGTGTGCGTGTGTGTGAGAGAAAGGGAGAGAGAGAGTGAGTGAGAGAGAGAGAGAAACCGAGAGTATGACGGACCATTCCAAGATCAGTATTGTAAAAGTTGTTTCCGTGAGAAACGCAGCCCTGCATTTTTTTAATTTTACACGTAACAAAATCCAACAATGATTGTCGTCTTAAAAACTCCGAAGGGGACCTTATTGCTAGTTATTTATTTTTTCTAGACTTGATTAAAATTGTTGTCTAAGCTTTTTAATCAAAATATAGCTTAAGTGAATTTTAATTAACGTGCAACAAAAGAATTTTAGAGCTTTAAATAAATTTATTGATGCATTGATAATTTTGTCTGAACTTTTTACGATCGTGAGTACAAATATAAAAGCAAAGTACGTTTTTACACACTATTTTATCTTCTATATTATGTAAATTTAACGACATGGAAATGGACGAGACCCGTAAAAGCATGATACTTTTATTTGTACTCTTGACAAGAATTTTTTTTTTTTTTTTTTTTTCAAGTACAAAAAGCAGAAACTAATTGGCTAGAGGAGCTCCCCTATCATCTTCAAAAATCCATTTAACCTTCTCCCGCCTTTTTTCCTTTTCTTAAATAGAACACCGCAGAGAAAAAAAAAGTATAATCGATCCCGCCTTCCTTTATGTAAAATCAGTGACGCACGAATTTTTGTATATTCCTATATAACTCGTAAAATATTACGTATAATTTATATATATACAGGAAAAAAAAAGAAAAAAAGTATCACCGGCAACCGATAAAGAAAAATCCGACAGCCTCTTTTAACGTGCCCAAACTCCTTAATTTCGCGAGTGTTTTTTTCTCATATATTAGTATTAAAAGTCTACCTATACGTATAAACGTAGCAAAAAGGAGATAAAAGTTGAGAGAAAATGCCGACGTTCTAGAATATACGTACACGATACGATTCCTGTCGCGGGGAGTCGACAGTTTGTATTTTGTTTTTTTTTTTTTATTATTATTAATATTATTATTATTATAAATATTATTTGTATTTATTTATAACGCTGGGTATTGTGCAAGTGTGATGATATCTTTTATTTTTTCATAATGGCGTCGAAATTGAACGGTCAAAGGCGGACGTCGGTCCGTTCGAAGTTTTCGAAAATTTGAATTTCCGAAAGCTTCGAAGCGGTTTTGCGACTGATCTGCGATGTTTTATTTTGGCTAACGCCCCCATCCCCTAATAGAAAAAGCGAAAATAACCGTGAAATGATGTGTGTACATAATGTAATTTTTTCCCCTCGATTCTTTTTGTTAATCGTGATTCAATTTTATACAACAGACAATCGCACGAGCGCTCGTTTTGCTTATATTACTGTTTATTTTTTTGTTGCTTGCGAGATGACGATTTGACGGAAAAACTGAAAGCGCAGCGGAGACCCTACAAAAAAGGAAGCAAACTCGACCGATATAAAAACTATGATTATGATATGTATCAACTGTTTCGTGCATGTGTAACGAGCGACGCGAGCGAAAAGCTATACAGGAAATCTTGAGCAAAAAAAAAAAAAAAAAAAAAAAAATAATGAAAACAGTAACGATGGAGCGGAGGGAATTGTATCCTATTCGATTAAACTAAACTTAATAAATTATAAACTATTTACATATATATACATTATGCATAACGCGTATCATATCGATCACACGGATATCTAAAAAATCTATTATTGTTTGCGTGAATAAACGAATGATTCAAGAATATTCGATAAATTTTCTTCTTATTTTTCACCTACCACCTCTTTCTTAACCTAAGTTTGTACTAAATGTAAAATAATGAGTTAAATCAATTTCTTTTTATTACGAAAACGTCTGTAGTAATTTCTTATCGAATAGATTAGTATAACAATTGTTCTGTCTTCTGTTTTGTTCCAGCTATAGAATTGGAGTATTGATTTGTGTTTATAAATTAAAATTAGTAAATAAAATTTGACCAAACGTTTAACAGTTATTATTCTTAAAATAAAAATTGATTAAATTAAGAAATCAAAAACATTTATAAATAGATATTACATCATAAAGTTACCAGAATTTATAAGTATATAAAAATTGAAATTTTCAATGTAAAAATAATGAATACTCAAGCACATGTTATCAAATTTTTTTTAAATCATAGATAATCGTACAATATTCATAAATTTAAAACAACGTATCAAGAAAAAAGACCATTCATAAGTATTTATAAATTCAATAGTACGAACCGAACGATAAAAGATAAATTTGAGATAAGTCTTTAAATGGGTTAAATTAGATCATCAGTTCTAAACAACGCCATATATTTTTTGTTTATAAAGTAATACACGATTGACGCATAAATTACGAAAGTTGTACTTCCATCGGAGCATCGTTCTATACACGTCGAAAGATAAAATCGACAAACACGCGCACATTACAAAACTTGCGCATCGCAAAGTATGACGGAAAAACTAATTATAGTAACGTGGTTTACTGAACTTTGCTTCAGCATAATTAGAGTATGTCACTGAAAATTTTTATCGCCGATAGAGATTAGAGAAATTCCCGAAGAGCTTTTGAGTCAAAATTTTGTCGTCTGTACTATTTTTTTTTTACCATCGCGAGACGACGAATTACGTGAATTCTATTTTGGTAGTTCCGTCACTATTTTTTTCTCATCAAAGAAGTTCATTATCTCGTAGAAGATGCCGAATTCAAGGAAAATTTGTATCATCAATGTTTGGGTTTATCTCGAGTAAAGAGGACATCAGCTCAATTCGAGCATCATTTGTATCGATTCTGTTTAGCCCTCGCAAATTGAGGAAACGAATTTACCCCCAACCGGGAAGATGACAAACATTTTTCTCCAATTTGTGAGCTCGATAGAAAAATATATACAAATTGAAGATATTTATTTTCTGGGAAGTATAGTATAGACTAAGTTATAGATGTAAATGTTGTAAAGTAAATTAAATTATATTTTTAATTTGTTTTGATTATCAATTTTATGCTTACAGTGCTGTAAAAAGCAATCATATGTTTATTTATTTATTTAAGAATTTGTTAAATATAATTAATATTGATTTTTAAAAGCTTGTAAAACAATGTTTTCTGCTTTTGTTGAATCATTTTTAGTTTGAAAATTTGAAAGCTATTGGATTTTCTAAGAAATAGATTTAAAATGTACACTATTACTTAGACGTTGATTTCTTTTTTACATAAAACAAAATTGCAAATCGCTTAAAATCATATAAAATTATTATTATTAATTAAGAAATTAAAACTTAACTTAAAAAGTTTCTTCATTCCAGCATTTTAAAAAAAAAATTTTTAATTTTGTTCCATACTTTTAATTCAGAAATTTTACAAATTAAAAAAATAATAACAAAAACGACTCTTCAAAAAATTTTATGTTTGACCTGAGTAATTTCGCAAACGCAAAAGATTATTCAAACAATAATCCAAGGTACTCCAAAGCGTCACATAAAATTACATGAATTATTTAAAATGCTCGAAAGCACTGGCTTACGCGCAAACCAGTGCAACTATCAAAAGAAATCAGCATTTCTGCACTTTATTCTAAAAATACACATTCATTAGACTCACCAATTCTTTCGTAACAGTCGGCGACGTGAATCCCTGACGAGACAAAAAATCCGCTGCCCAGCTCGGCGTGCATTTAAAACATTATTGTTTGACAGAGCGTTCGACTGCACTATAATAATACTCAATTCGCGAAAACCATGACAAAAAATCGCGCGCGCGCGCGAATCCACGCATGCGCGTCTCTGTCCGGTTCTTCTCTTATATATATGTATATATTTTTCACTAGCCTCTCTGGCTGCAAGAAAT